>CM043699.1:28798137-28925637 GCA_023935145.1 Bretschneidera sinensis
ATATGATCCAACCAATGGGTTTTCAGAGCCAAGATCATCCTGAACATGTGTGTAAGCTGCGAAAAGCACTCTACGGATTGAAACAAGCACCCAGGGCGTGGTATGGTAAAATTGCTGAATTTCTGACACAGAGTGGTTATTTAGTAACACCTGCAGACTCCAGCTTGTTTGTCAAAGCCAATAAAGGAAAGCTAGCGATCGTGCTAGTGTACGTGGATGATTTAATCATAACCGGTGATGATGAGGCAGAAATTCTTCAGACGAAGGAGAATTTATCAGTTCGTTTCCAGATGAAGGAACTTGGACAGCTCAATCACTTCCTTGGTCTAGAGATTGATCGCACACAAGAAGGAATATTTCTTTGTCAGCAAAAATATTCCAAAGATTTATTGAAAAGGTTTGGAATGCTCGATTGCAAGCCGATTTCAACGCCGATGGAACCAAATGCCAAAATGTTTGCACATGAAGGAAAAGATTTGGAAGATGCAACGATGTATCGACAATTGGTAGGTAGTCTGATCTACTTAACCTTGACTCGACCTGATGTTTCTTATGCAGTTAGTGTGATGAGTCGATACATGCAAAATCCAAAGAGCCTCATTTGGAAGCAGTTCGGCGAATACTGAGATATGTGAAGAGTACAATTGACTATGGTCTTTTGTACAAGAAAGGTGAAGACTGCAAGTTAGTTGGTTACTGTGATGCTGACTATGCGGGAGATCATGACACCAGGAGATCAACAACTGGGTATGTGTTTAAGCTTGGTTCCGGAACGATTTCTTGGTGTAGTAAGAGACAGCCGACAATATCATTGTCAACCACAGAAGCTGAGTATCGGGCAGCAACAATGGCAGCTCAAGAAAGTACATGGCTGATACAACTGATGAATGATCTACATCAATCAGTAGATTACGCAGTTCCGTTGTACTGTGACAACCAGTCAGCAATTCGTTTGGCAGAGAATCCAATCTTTCATGCTAGAACTAAGCATGTTGAAGTGCACTATCATTTTATCAGAGAAAAGGTTCTGCAAGAAAAAATTGAGATGAGGCAAATCAAGACAGATGATCAAGCTGCAGACTTGTTCACAAAAGGTTTGAGCACTAGCAAGTTCGAAATGTTTCGCTGTCAGCTCAGCACAGTGCAAAGAATGAGAACTGACATTGAGGGGGAGTGTTGAGAATCAATGTCCAGTTAGGCCTAGCTGCTGGCTTAGAATGGGAACAAAGCAGGCCCAGCTTCAAAACCAACTCCATTTCCTCCATGTTGAGAATCAATGTTAGCCCACCATAAGTAATTCCCAACCCAATCTAAGTCCAATAAAATTGTTCAAGCCCATAGCTAGTTTGATGATGTAATTGCTTACAATTACAAAGTGGGGCAAAGTTAGGTATATTGCTATTGGTGAGGTTGTGTGGAAGACAACATAATGAGGTGTTTAATGGGTGGTGTGGAAGACAACATAATTAGGTGCTTAATGAGTTGTGTGGAAGACAACATAATTAGGTGCTTAATGGGTTTGTGTGGTAGTAAATAAATTTAGTTTAATTATATGTGTGGTGTAGATTTCATTTGGTTTGCTATAAATACTCAAGTCCTCAAGCCTTGTAATTCATCAAGAAGAAAAACAAAGCTAAGTGCTAAATAAGAAAAGCTTTGCTAATTAGTGTTTTGTGAGTTCTCTTTAGAGTGTTTTATTTTCTTCTTCCTAAAAATAGTTAGAGTTTTGTACTATACTTATTCAACAGTTCTTTGGCTAGAGCTTTATGTGAAATGTTTTATAAGGTTTTGAGTGTGTCTTAGGTTTTTGCCAGCTTTGTGAAGAATGAAATTTGGGCTTGGAGTGGGTTTCGGACATCAAAGAGCCTTAAAAAACCTTACTCTATGATCTCCCTTTGTATCTTTTGGTTAGTTTGGAATTTTGGTTAGTTTGGAATGAGAGAAATCATATAGTTTTTTTATGGCGTTGAGAGACCATTAATTGTAATTGGGGAAAGGTGGTTCAATGCTCTTTTTTTTAGGATCACAGGAAATTCTTTTGTAAATGAAGTAGATATAGTAGATTTTGTTGAGTCTCTCTTCTGTAGTTAGCCTTGTATATGGGTTGCACCCCTTTGGTGCGCTTTTCTTTTTATATATACAATTTACTTGTCAATATATATATATATATATGTATGTATATACATATACATATACATACACACACACGTGTGTATATATATATATACCCTTTATTTTCTAGCTAGGTTGGCTAACTTTATACTTTTATCAATTTATGCTTCTAAGATTGTTAAGGTTAGAGTTCAGACTCAAGTTCTCAGTTACTGTTTCTGGAGAAACACACTTTGGCCTGTTCCTTGTGAGAATGATTTCAATAGAACAGCTAGAGAATTCTCATCAGCATGTTTTTTTACGTCTTTGAAAGATAAAACTGATTATTGTGCTGTTCCAGAATAGTATTAAAACTTATAGCAGTCTGATTTTTTTTGTTTTTTACCTAGGATTCATTCATAGCATTATTATTTTGATTTCTTTAAGGACAATTAATAAACTGAAATGATATTGTATTAGACAGGTATATGAATTTTAATTATTTCAAGAAACCTCATCAAACTGTGGAATCACTTAAAATCCTTGTTTTTCCATGTGTAATAATTCTCTCCCAGGAAATGGAAAGAAAAAGAATTTTTCCATGACATAGAAAGAGTTAAGATATTTACAGTATTTAGCCGCCTGTAATGCCAAATATAGTTTCTGAGTTTTGATGCATTCATTTGATCTATAATGTCAATATTCACTTTCTTTTTGCCTTGTCATGGGTGTCTCGTATTTTAGGATCACTTTCACATCAGTCACACTTGCATGAGTGTTACACATCACTTTGGACAACAGTGATCGTGCCTACCTCGTTTGTTTTTTGAGGCATGTCCAGTCCGAGGCCAAGCACTTTGTGGCTATGTTTATAGTACTCAAAGATCTGATCCCAGGGCTTAATTGCCTGAGTATCTCTTTTTAGCTGTGACGATTTTAGGAATTAAAGTCTGCTGCTATCCTCAACATGATTACCTTTTAGGGTGCCGTGAGCACGGGCTCGCTGTGTAGACGTGGGCCTCTTAGTACAGAATTGATTTTTGGTTCAATTAAGTTTTAAAAGACCAAATGATGAAGCCCAAGAAAAAATCATTTATATTACTTGTTAATTTTTTTTGATAAGGTTGCTTGTTTTTTTTGAAAGGATAAGGTTACTTGTTAGATTTCTGGAAATCAAAACACAGAGATTTGAAGCAAAATTAATGGAAAAACCAAAGTAACAAAAATTGCTTGTATTAAAAAAAATGAAAACAATAAAGGAGTATTCATTTGGAATATATTGACAATGGTAAAAAAGTAGGGTATTTTTATCAAAATAAAAATATTATCATATCCTCCTAATCATACATGCATCAAACAAATAATAGGATAAAAATCATCATATTTCTCTCTTACTCATGTGCTTACCAAACATGGGATCCTCTCATTCTATCCTCCTAATCATCGTACCGAGCACACCCATAATGTTTATCTCTTGCTGTAATTTATAGTGCTCTTGTTACTGTGAACACTGCATATTAGCTGGAGAAACTGATCATCAATGACTTCTGATCATGCAGATTCAGAAGGAAATGTACCTTTATGGGAAGCAATATCAAGGCGGCATGAAACTGTGATTAAGCTTCTCAAAAACAATGGAGCAATCATATCTTCTGGCAATGTGGGCCATTTTGCATGCACAGCTGTTGAGCAGAACAATTTAGATTTACTTAAGGATATTGCCAAATACGGTGGGGATGTAATGCTGCCTAACAGCAATGGAACTACAGCACTCAACACAGCAATCTCTGAAGGAAATACTGAAATAGTTAAGTTCCTGTTAGAACAAGGGGCTGACATCGATAAGCCAGATATCCATGGATGGACACCAAGGGCTCTGGCAGAGCATCAAGGCCATGAAGAGATTCAAGTTTTATTTCAAACTAGGCAAGAGGTCAAGAAACCACCAGTTGCCACAATTCCAAAGATGCAGAAGCCTGTGTCGTATTCTGGGAAGCCACTCATGAAGTACAGCAGCGAGCCCTCAATACCTCCTTATTTCCATGAGGTCTTGCCACCTATCCCTGCGGTGAACTGGTCAGATGGTCATCAGAGACGAAGAGTAAACAACTTCCGAAATTCATTGTTTGGGATAATGTCAGCTTCAAATACTGGTGAGCAAGTATCTAATTTTCCTGTGCTCTTTATGAAATTGGATTTTATTTAGCTACATTTTTGTAGTTATTGTTTGATTGTTGATGTTCGCCTCTAATATTTCTTATAAGGTCAACGTATACATATTTCCAAGAGTTGGTATGACTCCAGTACCAACTCCAGTTACATAGGTTGTATAGAAGAGAAGCATAGGAAAAAAAAGTGTGTATATATATACACACACACGCGCACACACTAGTATTATTAAAAGAATATATATTGGCTTTCAGGAGTCATATGTTGGCAGAATTAACTGAGGAACTGACATATATCAGGAAAAGAATAAAATAATTGAGCATATACAAACAGTTGGCAAGTTATTGGAAATCATTTTTAACCAAAATATTTGGAAATCATTTATTATATATATATCGGAATTTCATAAGTAATTTATACTAAGGCTGAGTTACTCGCAGCTAAGTAAAATGAGCTATAAACTCTAAAACCTTGTTGTAAAATATTAATATATTTTCATATCGTTCTTCAAATGATTGACAGCTAGGTCCAAGTTCATGTATTAATTCTACGGTAACTGGAATTGAAATAGTTACAGTGAATTGAAGAACTTGCTGATAATTCAAAGAATTAGTGTTAGTTTATGGTGGCCAACATTTGTTAACATGGTCAAAGTTTTATTGTGCAGGTGAGGAACACATTCTATCTGGAGGCAGCTTTACTAGATTCCCAACTCTTAGCAGTAATTCAGTGAGAGTGACTCTTAGTTGCCCGGAGAAAGGTGATGTTGCTGGAAAGCTTGTTCTATTGCCAAAGTTCCTTGAGGAATTACTTGATATTGGTGCCAAAAAATTTGGCTTCTCACCCACCAGAATTCTTACCATAGAAGGAGCTGAAATTGATGATATAGAACTTATTAGAGATGGTGATCATCTTATTATTGCAAGTAATGCTTGAAGTGAAAGTTTAAGAAGCCAGATAACTGAAGATTCAAGCAACTTGGATTCTACACCTCATGGTAGCTTCTATATTTTTTCTTAGTCATTGCACAGTGTCACTCGGGATCAGACTAACTAGCTTCAGGAAAGATTTTGAAGTTTCTTGTTGTAATATTTTTTTTTTTACAATTTCATTTTTTCCCTATTGTCTTTGATTGGGTTATTAAAGCCGATAAGTGGAAGGTTGTATGTAGTGATATGGAGGAAACTTACAACAACAAAAAAATAGTGAAATATATTAAAACTAACAGTTAGATAGCATTCTCGGTGAAGGTCAGATGAGAGGACATAGATAATGGAGATGAGAGGATAAAAACAGAAGGCTTATTACCTGTAAATTGTAATGTAATGAATCATTTTATTATCAATTTCTATTTTCCTTCCTTTTTGCAGGTTTCATTGAATTACCAAGTTACGGTAGACAAGGCACCCTTAGAATCCAAGTTTTTGATATTGTGAATTACAAATTTCCAGTCATAGTGGCTTGAGGTATTCATTTCATTTCGTCACCTGATTTGTCAGTAAAAACATCCCATTTTCAGTCACTGTTTTGAAAGTGATCCTAAACAATCAAAGCTCGAGCAAAGCTTTGAGTGTAATGTGAGTGTGAGTTTAAGAACTTTATTCTTCTTAATCTGTAAATGAAAGATAATAAATTGGTGAGTTGCTTCGCAGACGTAGATAAAAAGATTGTCAAACAATATAAATTCAATCCTTATTCTTATTTTTGTCTACTGTGTTCTTTGTCAAACGATAAAAATATTGAAAAGAAATATTTTTGACGACTGAGAGGATTCTGAGAATCACATAGAATTATCTCTGTTCTTAACTAGCTTGTGACTGGCTTCTAAGAAAGAAGAAAGAAAGATAAGAGAAGAGAGACAAAAGAAGAAGAAGAAGAAGAAGAAGAAGAAGAAGAAGAAAATTCTTATTTACAATGCTTCCTTTCTCTACAATTCAAGACTCCTATTTATGTACAGCTAGAATAAATTCAACTCCTGTAACTGACTAACTGTCATCTAACAACTTAATAGCCAACCTACAACTCCTCGTAGGCAACTGCAGTTTCTGCTCCTCTTCATTGGCTGTAGCTAAATCCTCCTACTCCTCTTCATGATCATTATCTGGTACTTCCCATTCTGCAATAACACTTAAATCTGCAGCCTCACTAGGATCAAGTTGATCAGTGGCATCTTTCAAAGTATATTTTGATCTAACTCAGTATACATGAAACGGTTCGATGGAAACAAAATTCATAAAAATAATTTTATTTGGCATTTTAATAAAGAATTTTATCCAATATAACAAGTGATTGCATCATTATCTTTCTTAAAATAACATAATTCATCGTTCAAAGTAGTAATAGTTTTAACTTAATTTAATTGTTAGAGCTCAATCACTAGTTACTAATACTAGGACCTGTTTGGATTATGGAGAAAATTATAATGTAATAGAACTAAAATTAACATGAGATAAAACAGAAGGGGATTAAAAAAGTAATATATTAATTCTATATTTGGTTAGTGGGATTACTTGATTGAGACTAAAGTGAGATAAGAAATCTAAGATGACGTTTGTTTTTTAAGTGTTAAGTGCTGAATAATGAATGAGCATATGAATAGTATTGAACCAATAAGAGATACGTTTGAAAGTATTTAAACTGTTTGATAACTGAGTTGATTGAAACATCTGAATATATGCATTTTTTCTTTTTAACGCTTTTAACTATTAAAAACATAATTATTTGTTACAAATAAAAATCAGTTGTTGATCTGAACAAAATTTGAATGTTTTAACACAAAAATATGATCAATTGCTCATTTTTATTTTTTAATAGATTGAATACCATGTGCCAAAGTTCCACCCACCAAACAACTCACTCCTAAATCAAAGAAAAATAATCAGATTTTTTTTTTATTCTTGCCTATTTATTAAACTGCAGACTATGAGATTCAGACAAGAAACAAAGAAATCTAACTAAAGAGAAAAGCGTTCAAGCTCTTGTTTGGTATGCATTCTTAGACCAACATCTTTTCTTCTCCTTCAACATAGAAACCGACAAGTCCTAACAAGATTTCGATGTTGAAGTTTAGAAATCGATGTTGAAGCCAATTAAATACATCAAAATCAGAAATTGCTTTTCTGCTACGCAAACACCTACGTTATTCAATCTCATCCAGTAAAAAAAAATCAGGAATTTTTTATTCTTTAGGTGATTTGATTTTCTTCAACTTTTGAGTCTCTCTATAAAACGCACAAGGGAAAGACTATTTTCCCTAAAATTTCTCGCGACCCAAACACCCAGTATTCCCTTTCTTTTTCATTTCAAATCCAAGAAAACTAGAGTGAAATTAGCTTCAGAGTTAGATCCTCGATTTTATTTTTCCTGTGATCAAATTTCTCTTTACTCCAAGCTTTTAGAGAAGACCCAACTTGCTTAAGTTTTGTTAGCTGATTTGTTTAGAACTGCTGTCAGGTTGTCAAAAACGTTATTTATTTTGTTTTGAATATTTCAAAGTATTGTTTTTTAGTTTTTAGGAGTTTGTTATTTTTTAATTAATCATGTGTGTAATCATGGCTTATTTTTAGGACCATAATCTTAGTGATTAGTTATTATTTTCAAGTAATGTAAGTTCTAAGTTCAATAAAATTACTTCTCCTTCGATATAATCTCTTGTGTTCTTCTCTTCAAAATTGTCATCATTCTTTCCTTCAAAGTTGTCTTTGTTTTTTGTTTAAAAACAATAATTGGTATCAGAGCTTTCTTCTTAAGGAACCTGTGAGAGTCTGAGATTGAATTCAAGTGGATGCCGTGGACGCAGAAGCCAGTTTTTCATCGATTGCTCCTTCAGTGTTCGACGGAGAAAATTATCAGATTCGAGCTGTGAGAATGAAGACCTACCTAGATGCAATGGATGTCTGGGAAGCTGTAGAAGAGGATTACGAAGTTCCTCCTTTGCCAAACAACCCCACAATGGCCCAAATCAAGAATCACACGGACAAAAAAACGAGGAAGTCAAAAGTAAAGGCCTGTTTGTTTGTTACCGTCTCACCGACTATCTTCACCCGAGTCATGTCACTCAAATCAGCAAAAGCGATATGGGATTATCTTAAAACAGAGTATGAAGGAAATGAGAGGATCAGAGGGATACAAGTGCTGAATTTGATCAGAGATTTTGAACTGCAGAAAATGAAGGAATCAGAAACCATTAAAGAGTATTCTGACAAACTTCTAAGCATTGGCAATATGGTAAGACTGTTCGGTTCTGATATACCCAACTCGAGGATTGTTGAAAAAATCCTAGTAACGGTGCCTGAAAAGTTTGAGGCAACCATTAAGACCTTGGAGAACACCAAGGATCTGTCCAAGATTACCTTGACAGAGCTTTTAAATGCTTTATAGGCACAAGAGCAAAGAAGGGTCATAAGTCAAGAAGGAGCCGTTGAAGGAGCACTGCTAGTCAAGCATCAAGAAGAAGGGACAATGAGGAAGAAGAACAAGAAGAATTTTGCTGCAAGTGGCGATGCTACAACAAATAGCAACAAGAACAAGACCGAAGGTACGAAGGGAAATCATCCTCCATACCAACATTGTGGTAGAAAGGGTCATCCTCTTTCAAATGCTGGAGGAGACCTAATGCAAAACGCAGCAGGTGTAACCAACTTGGTCGTGAAGCTGTGATTTGCAAAAGTAAAAATCAGTAGCAAGAAGTAGATGCTCAAGTTGCTGATCAAGAGGAGGAGGATCAACTCTTTGTTGCTACTTGTTTCTTAGGCAGTGATTCAAGTGAGAGCTGGTTAATTGGTTAGTGGTTGTTCAAGGAATTAAGAAGCACAGAGACTTCAAAAGTCAGAATTGGTAATGGACAGCATATAGCAGTCAAGAGAAAAGGCACCATTGCAATTGCAAGTTGTTTAGGTACAAAACTTATCTCTGATGTTCTTTATGTTCAAGAAATTGACCAAAATCTGTAAAATGTTGGTAAGTTGATAGAGAAAGGCTTCAAAGTACATTTTGAAGAAAAATACTGCTTGATAAAGGATGTATCTGGTCAAGAGATGTTCAACGTCAAGATAAAAGGAAAGTGCTTCACACTTAACCCACTTGAGGAGGAGCAAGCTACCTTTCCTACCAATGAAAGTGTCACGGAGATATGGCACAAGAGGTTTGGTCGTTATCATCATCAAGGACTATTACTGCTTCAAACAAAGCAATTAGTAAGGGATTTACCTGTTTTAGAAGATCATCTTCTTCACTGTAAAGCGTGTCAATATGGAAAGCAACACAGACAACCATTTCCAAAAACAGCTTGGAGAGCAACATAAAAGCTACAATTGATCCACACTGATCTAGCAGGACCACAAAGAACACCATCTCTCAACGATAGCCTTCACTGTAAAGTGTGTCAATATGGAAAGCAACACAGACAACCATTTCCAAAAACAGCTTGGAGAGCAACATAAAAGCTACAATTGATCCACACTGATCAAGCAGGACCACAAAGAACACCATCTCTCAACGATAGCCTTTACTATATTGCTTTTATTGATGATCTAACAAGAATGTGTTGGATTTTATTTTTTAAATACAAATCAGAAGTTGCTAGAATATTTTAAAAATTTAAAGCTATAATTGAAAATGAGAGTGGCTGCAAAATTCAGACATTGAGATCATACAACAACAAGGAGTACACATCTGCAGTATTCAATCAATTTTGTGAGGATGTAGGCATTGTAAAATGTGTCAATATGGAAAGCAACACAGACAACCATTTCCAAAAATAGCTTAGAGAACAGCATAAAAGCTACAATTGATCCACACTGATCTAGCAGGACCACAAAGAACACCATCTCTCAACGATAGCCTTTACTATATTGCTTTTATTGATGATCTAACAAGAATGTGTTGGATTTTATTTTTTAAATACAAATTAGAAGTTGCTAGAATATTTTGGAAATTTAAAGCTAGAATTGAAAATGAAAGTGGCTACAAAATTCAGACATTGAGATCATACAACAACAAGGAGTATACATCTGCAGTATTCAATCAATTTTGTGAGGATGCAGGCATTGAACATCAACTAACGACTCCCTACACTCCACAACAAAATGGAGTCAGTGAGAGGAGAAATCGATATATCCTGGAAATGACAAGATGTATGTTACATGAGAAGAATTTGCCAAAGAAATTCTGGGCAGAGGTAGCAAACACTGCGGTTTTTCTCCAAAACAGGTGTTGAAGGAGCAGACACCATTTGAAGCTTGGTATGGATATAAACCGTCTCTAAACTTCCTTAAGGTGTTTTATTGTTTGTGCTTCACCTATGTTCCTCAGGTTAAGCATGATAAACTAGACAAGAAGGCAGTACAAGGCATCTTCGTAGGCTACAACATAATATCCAAGGCTTACAAAGTCTTTCAGCCACAAACGGGGAATATTGTCATAAGTAGAGGTGTGCACTTTATGGAAAATGAAGAATGGAACTGGGAGACTTCAAAGGACTCAAATCAACAACTTTCCTGTCAAAAATAAAGGAGCAGAGAAATGATAATTGGCAGAGTATGATAGTGGACGACAGTCCAGTTAGAAGCACCAGATTGCTCGCTGATATTTATCAAAGATACAACATTGTAGTTTGTGAGCCTGCAAGTTATGATGAAGCAAAACATGATCAGAATTGGACTACTACAATGAAGGAGGAGCTGTACATGATCAAGAAAAATAAGACATAGCAGCTTGTTGATAAACCTCAAGATAGAAAAATCATTGGGGTCAAATGGGTGTTCAGAACCAAGCTCAATGCTGAGGGTTCCATTAACAAATACAAAATGAGGCTTGTGTTAAAGAATATGCTCAAATTTTTGGTGTAGACTATTCAGACGCGTTTGCACTAGTAGCTAGACTTGACATCATCAGGCTGTTACTTGCTGTTGCAACACAAAAGGGCTCAAAGTTGGATGTTAAATCGGCATTTCTAAATGGTTTCTTGCAAGAAGAAATTTATGTTGAGCAACCATAAGGTTTTGTGAAGAAAAAAGAAGAAGACAAAGTTTATCTCCTCAAGAAGGCTCTCTATGGATTGAAGCAAGCTCCAAGAGCCTGGTATAGCAGAATTGATGATCATCTGCTAAGTTTAGGCTTATTAAAATGCCTATCTGAGTCCACTCTTTATGTTAAGCACTGTGAGGTTGATATTTTTGTTATTTTTCTTTATGTAGATGATCTTTAGGTGACTGGAAATAATGCAGCTTTGATTGATGAATTTAAGTTGGAAATGATGAAAGTATTTGAGATGATTGATCTTGGATTGATGGCTTACTTTCTTGGAATGGAGATCAAGCAGAGTCAAGATGAAGTTTTCATTTATCAAAAAAAAGATGTAAAGGAAATTCTCAAGAAGTTTCGTATGGAAGATTGTAAGTCAATGAGCACTCCTATGAATCAAAAGGAAAAGTTGAGCAAGGAAGATGGAACCGAAAAAGTGGATGAGGCACACTTTAGAAGTTTGATTGTGTGGCTGATGTATCTTACAACAACAAGACCTAACATCTTGATCGTTGTGAGTATTTTATCTCGGTTCATGCATTGTGCAAGTCAAATGCACTTAAAGGATACTAAGAAGGTGGTTAGATACATCAAAGGCACAATCAACTTCGGCATCAAGTTCAAGAAAAACAAAGAGTTCAAGTTGTTTGGTTTTTCTGACAGTGACTGGGCAAGATCCATTGATGACATGAAAAGTACCTCAGGGTACTGCTTTAGTTTTGGATCAGGAATTTTTTCATGGAGTTCGAAAAAACAAGAAACAGTAGCTCAATCTATTGCTAAAGCGGAGTTTGTTGCTGCAATTGCTGCTGTAAATCAAGCTTTGTGGCTGAGGAAGATATTGAGTCATCTTCATCTTAAGCAAAAAGAAGACACTAAGATCTTTGTTGATAATTAAGCTACAATAGCTATTTTCTCACAATCCAGCTTTTCACGGGAAAACTAAACATTTCAACATCAAGCAGTTTTTCTTGAGGGAAGTGTAAAAGAATGGTGTTGTAACTCTTGTTTATTGTAGAACAGATGAAAAAATAGCTGATGTTTTTACTAAACCATTACCAGTTAGCAAGTTCGAGTTTTTGAGATTAAAACTTGGTGTTTGCAGTCTCTAAAGCAAGGAGGAGTGTTAGTTGATTTGTTTAGAATTGCTACCACATTGTCAAAAATGTCATTTATTTTGTTTTGAATATTTCAAAGTATTGTTTCCTAGTTTTTAGGAGTTTGTTATTTTCTGATTAATCCTGTGTGTAATCATGGCTTATTTTTAGGACCATGATCTTAGTGGTTAGTTATTATGTTCAACTCTTTTAATGTAAGTTCTGAATTCAAGAAAATTACTTCTCCTTCGATATAATCTCTTGCGTTCTTCTCTTCAAAATTATCATAGTTCTTTCCTTCAAAATTGTCTTTGTTTTCTATTGCAACTTTAAAAACAACAAGTTTACAAGAAATTACCGTCCCGGTGAACTCATTGGTGATCTTCCCACCGCCCTTCTTGGTCTCTGATTTCAGATGAGTTGATGGCGAGGTAGTCGAGGCTGAGGAGGTGGCGTACTCCATGGGTCGTGTGAGGAAGTAACCGTATGTAGATGAGCACTGCGTGGGGGAAGGTGAAGGAAGTTTAGGGCTGGGGTTTGAGAGAGTGGACGATTTGGAGACAGATCGGCGAGGGTGGTGGTTGTGGGGTTCCATTAACGATGACGACGGTGGTGCCGGCAAAGAGCTTGGAAGGAGAAGATAGGTTTTGGTGAGAGATGGTATTTGTGTGATTGTGATAATTTGGTGACACATTTTTGTCCAAAATATATCTAAATGGTATTAAGATTTTCTTTTAGATTTGATTCGGTATAACCCATTCTGTGCTATTCAGATTTGAAAAAAAAACTAACTTAATAGCACATCGATTCAGATGAGTCCATTAAATACAAACAAACATGCCAGTATCAAAATACCTAAGCTCTATTCATCATTTTTAACAATCTCTAATTTTTTTCACATACCTTAAAATTTCCTTATTATGATTAATTTATTATTATTATAATAATAATAATATTATTATTATTATAATAATATATAATATTTATTATTAAATTATTGTTTTTATCATCATTATTATAAAAAATATTATTTTTCATAATATTATAATTAAAATAATTATTCCTATTACTATAATTATTATTATTATTTCAGAGTAAATGAGACAAAAAAATTTAGTCTCGAATGTATGTGATAGATTTCATTTCACAAAAAAAAAGTGAGAAAAAATTAAATTAATTTTATCTCACTTTAATTTTACATGAATAATAAATTTTTCGAATTAAATGAAAGAGAAAAATTTGTATAAGATTAAAATAGTTGGATGCTACTTTAATCTCTCACACCAAAAGGAGGATTGGAACTAAGTAAGTTCACTGACTAATTTTTAACACATGCAGAGGTTCGCATTGTTGACAACAATTATTTTCCATAAACAATAAATGTAAAAATTACATCTAAATATTTCTTTCGAGTCCATGAATTGACAGAATATATATCAGCAATAGGAAAATGCCTAGCAATGAGGTATCCAAGCCTTGGAATCACATATAGGAACTAAGCTCAAAATGTCCAACAAATATAAAGGAAAAACATGCAAGGGTACAAAATTTTGAGGGTTCAAAAATCAGAAAAACAAAAAAAATGAAGTTTGGCTCAATTGATTCCCAGTTGCACGTGTATGTTCATATATATAGATGAGTACAAAGTAGTTTAAATTCCATTATCTAGATATATACAAGTATTCAAATATTTAAACATCTACTAACAGAACACTAACAGAATACAAATCTGCAGTGATTCACTAGATAACTATAACAACAACTAGATAACAGTTGTAACAGATTTATCTTGATGAGATGCTGATTTATCGAAGCTGATATGTCTAACATCCCCCTTCAAGGTGATGGGAAGATCTTGAACTACCAGCTTGTCACGAAGGAGCAAAAATCTAGCTGAAGTGAGACCCTTTGCAAAAATGTCTAAAGGTTGAGCTGCTGTCGAGATGTAACCTGCTTGTATATCTTTGTTAAAGATCTTTTCCCTGATAAAATGGTAGTTGACCTCGATATGTTTGGTACGAGCATGAAATACTAGATTAGAAGATAGAGCCAAAGCACCAAGATTATCTACCCATAGGCAGGGAGCATTGGTTAGTGGTATGTGTAGTTCTTGAAAGAGCATGCGAAGCCAATAGAGTTTAGCCACAGTGAATGCCATAGACCTGTATTCCACTTCTGTGCTTGATCCTGCTACAACAAGTTGCTTCTTGGCTGACCAAGAAATAATGTAGGGACCAAGATATATACAATAGCCAGATGTGGACTTCCTGTCATCAGGAGACCCTGCCCAATTAGAATCACAAAAACCATTAAGTTGAAGGAGCCCTTGCTGAAGTTGAGACCAAACTATAAGGTGCCCTTTAGATACCGCAACACTCTCTTAGCTGCTACTAGATGGTCAGTGGTTGGGCAATGTAAGAATTGACATAGCTGGTTCACACTGAAATATATGTTAGGTCTAGTAAGAGTGAGATACTATAAAGCTCAAACCAAAGTTTTATATTCAGTAGGATCATTGAGGGGATCCCCTAAAAATTTGGAAAGTTTTGAACCTGAGGTGCAAGGTATGGAAGCTGGTTTAGCACCAGCCATCCTTGTACGATTCAATAGATCAGTAGCATACTTTCCTTGACTGAAATGGAGACCTTTTGATGTTTTGGTGACCTGAATTCCCAGAAAATAAGAGAGGGGACCAAGGTCTTTGATAACAAACTCAACACTAAGTTGAGTAATAAGATGATCAATGGAAGAAGAGGAATTACTTGCAACTATTATGTTATCAACATAAATAAGCATATAAACAGAAATGTGATTCAAATGGAATGTGAAAGAGATGTATCAACTGTGGAGCCATTGAACCCGAAAGCAAGTAAGGCTTGTGACAATCTCAAAAACCAAGCTCTAGGAGCTTGCTTGAGTCTATAAATGGACTTATGTAATCTGCACACATGATCAGAGAGATTAGGATCCTCAAACCCTTTAGGTTGCTCCATATAAACATCCTCTTCAAGAAAACCATGTAAAAAGGCATTAGAGATGTCAAGTTGCTTGATAAACCAGTCATGATGAACAACTAATACTAGTACCAATCTAATTGTGGCTGTTTTAATAACAGGGCTAAATATCTCATTAAAGTCCACCCCATCAATTTGATAAAATCCTTTAGCCACTAATCTGGCCTTGTAACGATCAATACTCCCATCTGATTTTTGTTTGAGCTTAAACACCCACTTGTTCCTGACAACTTTTTTATGGCAAGGTCATGGACATAAAGTCCAAGTTTTGTTGGTTACGAAGGCATTGTATTCAGCCTGCATAGCATTAAGCCAATGCTGGTTCTTCACTACTTCTTTATAGGTTTGGGGTTCAGAAGGTAGAGTGATGGTAGAGAGGGTTTGGAGAGGATATTTGGTGGAGTAGTAGAGATGGTAGTCTGGAAATTGTTTAGGTTTGGAGGAATTGGTTGTAGATCATGTAATGATTTAAGTGGAGGAGAAAACAGGCAGATTTATGGTGGTGAGAGAAGTGGAATTAGGTGAAGGAAGTTGGAGATCAGGTGAGGAGGAAACATGTGGCGTTTCAGAGATAAGATCATTATAAAGAGCAGGTGGAGAAGGAGCAAGTTGTGTTTATGATATGGGAGCATTATGTGAAGCAGGTGGACTTGTGTCATTGGAAAAACTAGGCTCAGGTGAGACAGATGAGGGTGATGTATCAAGGGAAGAGGTTGTGATAGTGAATGTAGGAGGAGTAATAATAGGAAAAGAAGAAACTGAATTATAAGGCAAGGGATCAGAGGGAGAACCTGATTGTGAGGCACTGACAGAGGAAAAAAAACATCCTGCAAGGGTGAGGAAGCAGCAGCTGGAGCCCTTGTATTAGAAGCAGGAAAATTCACTTCATCAAAGATGACATGTTTGGAGATGTAGACTTTCTGAGAATTTAAATCCAAGCATCGATATCCCTTTTGATTTGAGCTATACCCGAGAAAAACACACTTGGTGCTTCTAAATACTAATTTGTGGGGTTTATAAGGTTTAAGCAAAGGGTAACATGCACAACCAAATGTCTTTAAGAATGAGTAATCTGGTGGTTTGTTAAATAAGGTGAAGAATGGTGAATGATTGTTAAGGATAGGTGTATGAAGCCTATTGATGACATATATGGCAGTGAGAAAAGTATCAACCCAGTAACATGATGGAAGATGGGACTGAGCTAAGAGTGATAAATCTGTGTCAGTAATATGCCTATATTTTCTTTCTGAAATTTTATTTTGCTCAGAAGTATGAGGACAAATGAGCTTATGTAAAATTCCATTGGTAGATAGAGAGGAAATTTTTGAAATCAGTGGAGAGGCATTCTCCACAATTTCCAGTCATTATTTGTTTGATTTTTTCCGGAGAATTGAGTTTCAACAAGTTGTTTAAACTTAAGAAAACAAAAGAATACTTCAGATTTGAATTGCAAAGGAAACAACCAGGTAAATCTGGAAAAATCATCAATGAATATAACATAGAGGTTACATCCACTGACAGAAGCAACTGGAGAGATCCAAACATCTGAGTGTATTAACTCAAGAGGATGTGTAGATCTGTTATTGGACTCGGGAAAGGGAAGTTTGTGACTCTTAGCAACTTGACAGGACTCACACAGATTATTCTGTTTTACAGGACCAGAAATAGGAAGCAAAGCTTCACGAATGACCCTAGCAATTGTGGACTCAGAGGTAGGGGTGAGCATGGAACCCAGTTGACCCGCGAACCCGATCCAAACCGATATAATGGGTTGGGTTGGGTTGAGTTGTGTCTTTTTAGAGATTGATTTGGGTTGGGTTGAAAATATTTTGAACCCAGTGGGTTGGCTTGGGTCATGGGTTCAAAATTTTCAACCCGACCCAAACCGGTAACCTGGTCAAATATATAATTATATATTTTATATTTATTGAATATAAAATAGTGTATAAATAATTATAGTATAATTATAAAATATATAATCCTAAAATGCCCATTCTAATTACTACTAGTGTATAAAATTATATGTAGCAGATACTCTAATGTCCAAACAAGTCTCATACTTTCCAATTACCTAGATTTTAGTTTCAAATATTTATATTAGAAATAAATATTGTTTCGAGTTATGAAATAGTTTTCATAATTATTCTTAAACATAACTTAAATTATAATAAATTTATTCACAATTAACTTATTCTAACAAAATTTTGATTCTTGTACTGTTGTAACTATAAAATAAACATAGAAATTAACACTCTAACCTACAAGATTCCAATCGAGATCAATGTATGCAGATAAACTTATATTCCAAAAAAAATGTACCATAATGTTGATGGAAGAAATATTGAAGGTATGATAAAGCTTAGTAATACCAAGTTGCTGGAAGCCTTTCATGCAAACATTATTGAACCATTCAATTTGCCTCTCTATGACCTTTTAAGAGCCCCAATGTCGTTTCCAAGTGCATTAAAGCATAGTCTAAAAATTAGACTGATTAGTGAGAAAGCACTAGCACGACCAACAAATACTGAGTTACTAAAATATATTATTAGCAACTGTGCATAAATCCAGATTTACTTTGTAATTGAATAGTCTTCTAAAGTAAGTTAAATTCATATCAACTAAAACAGTTCCTAGCACAACATTCAAAGGAAGATTGTGTTTTTCAATATAACGATGAATCCATATTCTAACATCAAGGGGTCCAAGTTGTGAGCATACAAATAAACAATTGACCACGGTCACTTCATCAGGCTTTATATTACTCGCTTGCATTTCATGAAACAATTCCAAAGCATCCTTACTAAGTTTGGCTTCAATGTAGCCTCCAATTATGGCATTCCATAGCACAATATCTTTCTCTTGCATGTTATCAAAAATCTTCTTAGCAGTATCCAAAAAACCAAATTTAATACAGCCTATAACCATTGTAATTCATGAGACAATTGTTCTCTTTTCTATGTTATCAAATATTCTTTGTGCTATTAGAGACACATATTTTACTTGTAATATGAATGAATTTAGTTTTGGATTTAATAGAATATTTTTTTTGTTATGTAATATGTATGGTTTAATTATTTAGTAAAAAAAATATATCAACCCGGTGACCCAAACCGACCCAAACCGATTAGAATGGGTTGGGTCGAGTTGAGGTTGGATGGGTTCATGGGTTGGGTTGGGTCGAGATTTTTTTAACCCGGTATGAATGGGTTGAGTTGAAATTTTAGGATAACCCGACCCAAACCGACCCATGCTCACCCCTACTCAGAGGCATGAGCTAATCTAGAATGCCAAATATTGATTGGAGCTTTGACACCTTGTAAAGCAGTGAAAGAGGAAATGGGAGCAGCTTCAGGATTAGATTTCATGAGTTTCAGCTACTTGAGATACATGGGATATAGTCCAGCTTCACTCTGCCCTTGAAGAAGTATTTCATTGGTCTGTAGGTCCTTCACAAAAAAAATGAGATGATGTGAGCACAAAGTAACAGTTATTGTCATTGCAAAATTTCTAGATGGATAAAAGATTAGAAGATGCATTAGGGCAATGTAAGATATTGTGTAAAAGAAACTTGTTTTTGGAGTTAAGAAGCATAGAAGAACCAGTGTTGGTGATGAGTACGCCTCCTCCATTGCCCACTGTGACCTGATCATTGCCCTGATAAGGCTGTTGTTGCAGGGTCAAGTTGTCTAATTCAGAAGTAATGTGGTTGGTAGCACCACTGTCAAGATACCAAAGCTGTTCAACTTCTTATGTGCCATGAGTGTGGGCTGCCATGGCTGCCAACTGAGCTGGTGGATGTCGACCCTGGTAAGAAAAATCCATCATGTGATAGCAATCAAGGGCTTAATGGTTATTTTTGCCACAGATTTGGCATGGTGGGAATTTGGTGGAGGTGAAGGGGCTGTTGGATGATTGTGGCTTAAGGGAGAAGTTGCGAGTGTTTGAATTGGCAGGAGATCGATTATAATGGGAAGGCTTGCCTTGCTGAGTGGGATATTTGGGTTTCTTGCCATGGTTAAACTTTGGTTTGTTTGTGAAAAAAATAAACTGAGTTCTATCATTGGGAAGAGTCTTGTTTTGAGATTCAAGTAATTGCTCATAATTGAGCAATTCAGTTTGAAAATCATCAAATGAAATTGCTTTGTCTCGGGTGGAAAAATTAAGAGATGTGATGAAAAGATTATAAATGGAATTAAGACCCCCAATGACATAGAAGATCAAGTCTTCCTCATCAACAGGTTTACCTGCTGCTGTGAGCTGATCAGACCAATTTTTGGCAAGGATCAAGTAATCAGAGCAGGTTTTAGTGCCCTGCTACAATGTTTGGAGCTGTCTTTTGAGGTGGGAAATGTGAGATCTGGACTGAGGAGCAAATTTGCTAGCCAATGTATTCCAGACAGTTTTGGATGTTGTCAATCCATAGACTGTGGAGAGGATCTTCTCACTGAGAGTGTCATTTAACCAGGCTAAGATAAATTGATCTTTCTTCTGCGAAACCAATTAATCTGGGTTGAGATCAAAAGTAGATTTCCCAGTGGAATCAAGAAGATATTGAGAGAGACAGATTTCTGACCCATCAACAATGCTTAGAAAGTCATGGCTTCTAAGCACAGGAATGAATTGGGCAGTCCAATTCAGATAATTGGTTCCATCTAGTTTGACAGAAACCAAAGAAGTAATGTTTGGGATAAGAAAAGAGGGATTGGATGAGGCCATATAGGATCGAGTTGCGTGAGCAATTAAACTGCTCTGATACCAAGTCAGAAAAACAAAAGAAATGAAGTCTTGCTTAATTGATTCCCAGTTGCTCATGTATATTCATATATGCTCGTGTATATTCATATATATAGATGAGTACAGAGTAGTTTAAATTCCATTATCTAGATATATACAAGTATTCAAATATTTAAACATCTACTAACAGAATACAAATCTGCAATGATTCACTAGATAACAATAGCAACAACTAGATAACAACTGTAACAAATTTATCTTGATGAGATGCTGATTTATTGGAGCTGATATGTCTAACATCAAATAGGTGTACAACAGCTTCAGATAATCAGAATACGATTAACCAAAAAGATAATTTTATCTAGATTCATGAAACAAGCATGTTCTTTCTACATATTTAGTTTTTTTAAAAAAAAATTCTAGGTGCAACGAAAGGAAAAAAAAAAAAGAAGCTTCTGAATCTCCTTAATGTTTCCCATTTCTTCTCATATCCCTCCTTCCCCCACCTCACTCTTCTCCCTTACAACAAGTCGTCAAAATGAGCAAATGATTAAACCTCGAGCTTCTACTGGCTTAGCTAATTGGAAAAAAAAAAAGGAAAAAGGAGAAAGAAAACCGTATAAATGATGCTCTCTCTCCATTTCTTTCCTCTTATCTGAACACATCTTTCTGTTCAGTTTTCTTCCTCATAATTTCTCAAACTTTTGTTGTAATCGATTGAATGTGCAAGGGAATGTTCTTCAATATTCTTCTCCATAAATAGGATTGGTCAGACAGAGGATAAAATAAGTTCACTATAATCTGAACATCGATGTGGCTCTCATTGTATTCGTACAGGGTCTTCTGGATAAATGTTATAATCTTATTCCAGTATCTATCTTACCCGATGGAACCTATCTTCTTTAGTTGAGGCTTACAGTTCTAAGCTTCAACTCGCCTCTGCTGGTTGTCATCTCATCCAATATCTCAGCATCGTAAAACTCCTCTTCACTCTCTTCTCTCCCTGAATCAAGTTGTTCTCTTTCCTGTTCACAAGTTATAATTTAACATGAATAATATTATTAACAATACTTTAAAAAAATATGAAATGAAACATGAACAATAGTTCTAAAGTAATCAGTCTATTTAAATATTCACTAGATCAAAGATTTCCGGGAATTTTTCCTAACAAAAAGTCAGACATTTGATTTTTGTGAAGTTGAAATCAAAGTTTTCAACAATGAAAGGTATAAGAAACTGCAAATTGTACTTTGGGTGACCTCATTAAAACTCTGAAGAAACCAAACATCAATTTTTCTTAGGTTTCCGAAGGCCAATAAATCCTTGCAATACATTTATAAGGCTACACCAAAAATTGCACCCATAACACCTAATCTGATCTGTTTTTGTTCCAGAGGCTTAAAAATCACTTATTTCCTGAACAGGTAGTGGTCACTTGAACTCCTCAGCAGCTCCAAAACCATTCAAGCAAAGATTTAACATGAAAACTTACTCTCAGGGGATGTACTAATCAGAAAACTCATTACTTGACTAATGATTATAGACAGTAAAAGAAATAGCCAACATTAAAATCCTATTCTTGTTTAGTATAGCTTTTTTTTTTTACAGGACAATGCTCCATGGGCTTATTAATCCCCCAAAAAAAAGTTCAATAAAAAAATAAAGAATTGTACCCCGAGTGATATACTTGAGATTCGTTTTCGTGCACCAGCGATTTCTTCGTACTCAGAAGCATCTAGTTCCTGAAGATGATTAGGCTCAAACAGCTTGGGGAGGATATATCGCCTTATGCTAATGAGAAGGAAGAATGGCAGTGGGAACAATATTCCAGCAACAGGTATCCATGTCACCCCAAAACATAGCAGAAAATATACAAACTGGAAGAGTGTAAACTTAACAATGGACTTGAACGGTACTAACTCCACAAAAGAAGCATGCACACCTTCCAGGACTCTGTTTAACACATGCAACAAAAAGAACTAAATTTAGATATAACTTGTATATACTATATTCTTACCAAGATATCAGAAACAAGGAAAATAACATCATTCCACTAATTATTACACAAAAATTAAATAATATCTCCAAACTTTATACAAACTATTTCCTGTTTCTAACACATCTAACAAATCTTTTGAGACCCTGTCTCTATATTTTCAGAGCAATGTATCTGCTGGAGAAGTCTTCTTTGCATGCAAGCTAGTGTTTTCAATTGGAAAGAAGGTAAAATCTTTACAGATCCAGGAGTTGTCTCAACTCTGAAGCCTCAATTGAAAATATTGAAATAAGTTATATTCTGTACTTAAGGTGAATCACTTACTTGTAACGTCGGCCAGGAGTGATGAAGAGTAGCAACATCCTCTCCCAGAATTGATTCCCGGGGAGACTATCAATGGCCATGTAGGCAAAGTATCCCCAAAGAACTGAGGTGGGTATTGTTTTGATTAACGGTACAGCAAACAATGACAAGCCAACAAGGATTGACTGTAAGAGGTTGCTCATTCTTTGTTCGTTAACTCTGACAGGCAAGTAAGCATCTATGTGTTTCTCTGGATCAAATTTTCCCTTTGCATCCTCCCCACCATCAGCTTTCATGACAGCCTCCTTCAAGTCTGCCAACTCTTTAACTACTGAAGTAGTCTGCAGCAAAATCCATATTACGTTTAGTGAAAATTTGCAAGCAGACACATCTGCAGGTGTGCATAAGAAAAACCACATGAGCGGGAACTTACCATTTTTTGATAAGATAGGGAACTTTCCTTTGGGGATTTATCCATCTCTATGAACACAGCCTGCATTCTTCCATAAATTTCTGAGTTGCTTGCTTTCTGCTTCATGCACTCCTTTGCACTTTTCACCATTTTCCTTCGAATCAGCTGCAACAAGCTCATAAAGTCTAATAATCTAAATAAATGGTGCTTAACACTAGCAATGAAAAGAAACTTTTCTCCAAATATTTCATCCGACCTGCCTCTTGAGAACTGCAAGACTCTTGGTGTGCATTGGAGACTGTGGAAGGACACCATTTGAAGGAGGAAGTCCAAGCAACCCACAAATCAATGTCTGTAACCATGATAAGAAAACAACCTCTAAGTGTAAAATCTATATATATCATAAATGGGTTAACATAACAAAATGCAAAGAGAAAAATAAGTTTAAAAGATGTACCAAAATTCCCAGCAAAAAAATATCATAATGGTAAGAAGATGGGTTTCTAAGATTGAACTCCTTTTGCTGCGCCATCTGTGATGCTACACTATGATCGAAAAAGTATAGACCTGCTATCATCACAGCTGGTATGATGGCAGCAAATATGTACATTGTTGGGACTTTCCCCATGTCCTGCAATTCAAGTGTATGAAGACATGATTAAGTAAATAAATCGCTACTATTTTAATTGAGTTCAGAATTTTCTAGCTAATTGTCAATATTACATCCTTCTAGTCACTCACAAAGAAAAATCTAATAATTTTAAGGCTGTAAGTAAGAAAACACTGTCCGTAACTTCCTTAAGAACAGGGTACCTTGATTACCGTCCAATGGTACAATGATGCAGATTCCCAAGGAAGCGGACAGAACAGTCTCCTGGGAACCCCAAAAGGAACTTTGCTTGGAACAATGTAAGACAATGCTGTGAATGACAAAACCATAAGGGGAACCCCATAATCTGCAATAAGACCTCGGACCCAACCTGCAACCAATGCCAATAATTAAAAGAAATTTTATTTTAGTTGTTAATATAGAATTCGTCCCTGTGCAAATAATTTTATACTTAAATTATTAAATGATTCAAATCACTTGACAACAGTTCATGTACCAGTGCCATATCGCCATGATCTTGCCCTTCTGCTCTTCAAGCCAGTGAAAAGAAGACCAGAAGAGAAAATGATTGCAAGCAACCCATTTGTATACAGCCACTGGAATTGATACTCTTCCAGTTGAGGATTTTCAGCTTTGGGAACTTTGAATTCACTGATCAGTCCCTGTGTTTCGAGCAATCGTCAGGGTTCATTACATAATTCTAATAGTTAAGCGAAATGTACAGTTCATCATGTTGATCAACCAGTACCTTAATAGCCTCTTGAATAAAAAGAACCGTTATCAACATGCCAAAGAGTTCTCCGGCAATCCTAGTAAACCTAGTGATGATGGTGCACGCATTGAATATTGCAAGAAGAAAAAGCAAAAATGCTGTCCATACACAAACCCTGTAAAACAAGAATTCAAAAATAAACATCAAAGACGAACCTACAAGTTCAAGAAGACTAGAAATATTAACTAATCTGGAAAAAGGAGTTGATATTGATTCTCTTACCATCCAGCCCAAGCTAAATAGAGCTTCCGGCCCAATTCTGGCCTGTCTTTGCTGAAATTGTACAGATAAGTGTACATTATAATTGTAGGTTCTGCAACTCCTAATATCAACAACGGTTGTCCACCAAAAATTGAATGGATGACTCCACAGAGTGCAGTGGAAGCTAAAGCTTCCACTGTGCTGAGGCTTCCATCTAACATAAGACAAACAGTATAATCTGACTCATTCACAGAAGCCACAAACTCAGAATAAAAGTAGGTGTTAATGTACATCATCAACAGTTTTATGACATAAGACACTTGCTCTACTATATCCTTGCTGGCTTCAAAATTTCAGTTCAGTGAGAAAAAAAATCATGTACCTGTTTCTCTGCTTAATTGCTCCCCAAAGGCAATAACAGGAAGTGCAGAGGCAAAGAAGATATAGGTAGTTGGTGCCAATATTCTGACATAGATTAATAGGACAATGAATCAAATTTCTATGATTCAACAGCGGAAAAATGTGATTCGTAGTCTGTTAAATTGTTGAAAAAGCAAACAAGAAAACACCGTACCTCATGCCTGAACAAAATGCGCCAACCCAATCTTGCTTGTAGCACACGCTTCTTCTTTTGACATCGTTGATTATGCCCTTGAATGGAGTTCTAATGTGCTCCATCCTAAATACAGGAATCAACGGAGGTTGGATACATCAAAATTACAACTTAAACACGCGCGGTAGTTTCTTGAGATTCAATAAACGTGATACAAGCACTATGTACGTTGTTTCTACCATAGTTACCAGGAGTTTGGTATGTCCTGGTTCGCGGTACGAGTACAAGAATGTAGTACGATACCTACTTCGTACTTTGTAGGATTAGATAGATTTAAATGATTTATATTATGTATAAGTACATGTAAAAAATAAGGTTACTAGATATATTTATGAGTACAATTTAAATCTATGAACGTAATAATAATTTATAAGATGTTAGATTTTTGATAAAATAGTAAAATCAACAAACATAATATTTAAAAATATAAATTTAAAATAAAATATGAGTATTCTCTTTTTTTTTTTTTATGTTCAGAGATCTTTCTTTTTTCAATTTTTTAATTAAAACTCTTAAGAAAAATTTAAATCATCAATTTAAAAGATCAAGTGCGAGAATACATCTTGAATCAAAACATAAAATTCAGATCATGGTTTCAAAGGGTATAACGATTCAAGTAACTATGGTTTCTACCATTCTATGGATTTATCATGACAGTAAGTCAAAAGAATGGCGGCTAATTAAGGGGAAACACTACAGAAAAATAAAACATTAATTCAGTGAACACAAAGTCTGTGAGATTCTCACGACACAACTGTGAAAGGGAAAGAACAAATCAGAGGTATTGGGGTTCATGTGACTGACAATTCGTGAATATATATATATATATATATATATATATATATATATATATATAAAATGTACTCTACAATTAGTAGAACCATCCAAAAGATATTACTAATACAAAACATTGTCCAAATGCCTTCTCTTTTTAAATTAATTTTTATGAGAACTTCTATACGCATAAGAACAACTTAAAAATGCACATTCCTATGCTACAAACAAAAGCTTATACAATCATTTTCATTGGAGAATATATTACATATTAGTTGAAAGTTGTGATACCAATTTACATCAATAAAAATTTTTGCTTAACACATGTCCTGAAAGATATATGGTATAATATCTCTCATTCATAAATGAGATAAAAGAGAAAAAAAATATTTTATAAAAAAATAGATTTTGTGACACATATCTTTTATGGATCTGACTAGACAAATTATTTTTCCATACATGCTAGTGTTGCTCCAGCGTAATGTATTTAATATTGGTCCGTCAAAATCATAATTTTCTTAATAAAACAGACGCAATAAACATCAAACGATATTAATAAAGATAAAAAAATCTCGGATTGAAGAATAAAAAGAAAAGAAAACAAACTTTATATGCAAGATCTGAATCCGAAACAGAGCAACAAAATCTCGGCATTTCTATGAATCTTACAGCACATCGCATTACGTTAAAAAAAACCTGGACTATACAAAATTAATGCTCATTCTGCGATGGATTAGAAGTAATAAGAATAGAGAAGAGTACTCATAGAAAGAAGTGATGAAAATGAAAAGGTTTTCCATTGCAAACTCTATTTCTTCTCATTCCCTCGTTTTTTCTCATCAACCAAACAGATTCCAGACCACAAAAATACCATTTGAAAGCTCCATGAACATAAACATTTGCATTCAAATCAACATCAAACAAACCTCATTACGTGTAGATATATATATATATATATATATATATTTGTACAAAACATCGTATATAACAAAACGTTTAATGCAATGAATATGAACGGACCTGGAGCTTGACGTGAAAGAAGCGAGAGAAAACTGAAGATAATGTGGGAAATTTAACTCCCGGCGCCGGAGGAAGAATCCGGGCAGGGAGATAGAAGGAGATTTCAGGTTCCGATGAGGATGGGAGTAAAGACTACTTTCTCTCTCTAAAAATGTAGAAAGTCTCCCCAAATAAACGGAAAAGAAAGGTAATATTATTCTCTCTTTAGAGAGAGGAGAGAGAAGAAAGAGCTGTGAAGGGGGAGGAAGGGGCCTGTTGTGAGAGGACGGGAGAGCTAAATAGCTGTGGTTGATTTGTGGGGCCCACGTGGCTATGTGGCCAGTTGTGGGTCCTGGAGGATTGGAGGATGAGCTGACGTGGAGGGAATTTATTGGGCGTCACCAGGAGGAAAATAACAGAATGTATGTCGTTACGCGTCCCCGTAAAATACAACGTCATGATGTGATGAAATAGGGCGGAGCTCAAGGGGGTGTGTGGTACGGTACATGACAGACTACGATAATTACAAGAAAGTACCGCGAAATTCTTATCTGATAAAATTTATTTTTGAATCATATTTAAAACTATATCGGTAATTATTAAATAATTTTATTAATAACGAAAATAATAATTATATCAATAATATAAATAAAGTATTTTAAAATTAATAATAAAATTTTTATCCAATCAAAAATAATGTTTTATACCCTATTCATTAAAGTATTTTTTCATTATGATGGTCGACAATAGTTTATTAGTAATAATAGTAACTTTTTATTTTTATTTTTTTTGTTAAAAATAAAGAAAAAGGTAAACTTAGAATCCTAATAGGCATCAAACCAAACATTTCTTTCTATCTGTCGATGAAAGCATAACATGTGGGTGCAAAACATAAATTTTTTTATTTACTATGCATTGTCGAGTTTCACAATAATATCATTATATTTTCAAAAAATTATTAATTAAATTTCAAACCAAAACACGTAGTATGTTTTTTTGTCTGTTCTAATTGTAAGCCTACAAACGCTCTTAAAAAATATTATAATTGAATCACTTTCACATAATATATTAATTTAGTTAAAAAGATTGCTAGAAAAGCTCATTCCATGCAAATATTAACACATGTTATTATACCTACTTAAGAGGAGCTTTAGTCTTACTTCTCAAGTGCAATGTCTCCAAAATTAGGGTGAGCAGGGTTTAATTCAAATCGAATTAAAAACCCAACAAAAATTAGATCAAATTTGATTGATTTTGTTAGAAAAAGACTAAACCAATGAGCTCGACACGTAAAAATTGAATCGAAATTAATTCGATTTGATTTGATTTTTTTTAATGATTTAAAAAATATAAAAATTAGATGAGAAATAATTTCAAACCAATCCCTTCAAACTCTAACAGAAAAATATTTTAAATTAATATATATCTTAAATTCAACGTTAAAACCGTTACAACGATGAGTTAATATATTTTAAAATCTAAATTTTATCGACTCATACAACAATTCATTTTAGTCCTATGAGAACCCAATCAAAGTATGGTGTAAGATTTGTATCAAAATTATAAAGTAATTATTATAAAATTTCTTAATTCACTTGAGTTTAGATCCAAACAAATCAAAAAGTCTTTTAACTATTATTAGACCCTCGAGAACTTAGTCAAAGTAATAATATGATCAGACGGAGTAGGTTTGGTGTGGTAGTTTGCGGATCTTGAGTTGCAGAGAGACTGACGTCACATCCTTATTGAAAAACAGCAACCGCGTGATTTGTTTCTTGTTAAAATAGATGCTTATCTGATATTATTGTCATTTGCTGCAAAAACAGACAGACATGCATTCGTTCGCTCTGTGATCAAGCAAAATCATCACCAAATCACAGCTTAGAGGCCAGCTTTCTCTATTCATAAACTGATTGTAGGGTCCACTTCTTCACTTTTCCCAGATGATCAATGATGATGATTAACATCTGGATCATCCACCAGTAGGTTGAAGTTGGTAACTATTGATGCTTGCATGACTGCAGCTAGATTTCAAAAGAAATGGCATGAATATGAACTGTATACCCTTTATTTTAAATAATAAATTTTAAAAATAATAATAAAATTCATTCATTTATTATAAATTAATCTTTTGATTTGATAAACTTTTCATGGTTTAAACAAAATATCAAAACAATTTTGTTGAGCTAATATTATTATAATTGAACGAGTGAATAATATTTTTAACCTAACCGCAAAAATCATTTGATTAGATGTAGTTTTGTTGAAATTTGATGAAATTAATAAATTGAGTTCAACTTCATAAAATTTAATTAAATAAATAAATAAATCATATTAGTGAATACATATGCTTTAAAAAATTCTTAATAAAATAAAGAAGATAAATATATGAGCAAACAAGTGCATAGTTTTTAATATATATAGGATTAATTAACATTCTTTTTTACTATAGGATTAATAAAGCAAGGAAAACTTCTCTGTTTGAGGAGGGAAAAGGGAGTAACAGTGCATAGTTTATAACTATGGTCACAAGTGCAAGATAAGTGTTGAGAAGCCAAGACATTTGTTCTCTGAATCTATAATCACCAACTCAACTAATTAACTACACTACCTCGGAAACAATTTCCTCTCTACTCACCAAATTTAATGTGATAACATTTCCTTGAATCACATAATACTACTCTCTCAAATTATATTTCAAAAGAATTTGCTCTCGAAGGCTAAATGTTATCATTGATATCCATAGTTTAGTTCTCTCTTGTGCATAGATTCACTTGCGATTAATCATCTGTGTTTTTTGTATCAATAGAGTGATAGAACAAACTTCATTGGGTATATAATTGGTGCACGCTGAGATTCAGTTCGCTTATTTTTATACAAAAATATTTTATGGTCTAATCATTTAATCTAATAGTATTTCAGAAACATTTGGTGTAAGATCATTTTTATTAAGTTTTAGAGAGAAATATGCGAGAAATCATATAGTTTGATTTATTGTCTTGACATTATGATGGCTTCTTTAAATAATTTTACTTATGATAGAAGTTGTAAGATAAATTAGCCGATGTTTGCTATAAATTTAAGTCATAAACCGCCGTTAAAAGGGAAAAATTGAGGAAAAAAAGCAAATAGCATTTAAAACAAAGAAAAAACATGTAAGTTCCATTATAAAATACTAACATATTAACTCATTCTACAAGGATGTTGATATACTTTTCAATAAAATTAAACGAAATTTGAGATTAAAAGAATAAAATAAAAAAATATCAAATTCTCTCTTGCTAGATGTAACATCGTTCTCATCAAGGATCTTGAAGAGTTAAAAAATTCAAATAATATAAACCTTGAGAAGCATGCTATATCCAGGAAGAGAGAAGTTGACTAAATCCGTATATTTTTTTCTTTTATTCTTTTAATCTCAAGTTTCATTTAATCTCATTGAAAAGCAAATCAATACGCGTGTAGTACGTGTTGATATGATATAACTGATTTAATTAGATTATTAAGCGAGAAGCTCTTTTTGGTGTCCACCTCTTAAAATATATAACTCAAATATTTAAATATGGTTAGATATGTAACCCAACTTAATCCAGCTCTCCACATCTTTCTCCTATGTTTTTCTCTCCCTCAGTATCCCACCTAACTATCACACTTTCCTTATCTTTCTCATCTTCAACTCACATACAATATTTTCAAATTTGTTCAGTTACCTCGTTCATTTTCATTCTTTTATAGTCCTCTCATATTGTATAATTTTTTTTTCTTATATTTCTTGGTGAGTTTCTTCGATTGTTCTTATTCTTTTTGGTGAATTTGTTCTGATTATCTCTTTTTGGGGGTTTCTTTGCAAGGTTCGGTTTGCTAATCAAACTATAAGAGATTATGTGTGACCTACTATTGCTTCGCATGCTTATAGGTAAGAAGATAATTTTGTTTTTTTTTTTATCTTATTGTTTCATTACATAGAATAGCAAATCAACACACACTAGTATCTGTTAATTGACTGTTAGAAAAGTGTGATATGAAAAATATTATTACCTTTAAATGATAATCATATATCTATTATCTATAAAGATTAACGAAATAAAATATACATAGATTTAAATAAAATAGTTAAATAGACACAAAATAATATTATATATAGCCTTTAAATGATTTAAAAATATTAAATATTATTAAAAATGAATTTTCATATAAGTATTTTATTGAATTTAACATGTGAAGTGTGTTGTTGATAAAATAAGGCTTACTTACAAATACCATCCCGTGGTTTTCTTAGTTCCTGAGGTTTATTTTGTTGCAAATAACATTCTGGTTTCTATAGTTAAGCAAAGATATAACATTGTTTATTAAAAAAAAAAAAAATTCACATATCTAATCTCAACAATAAACAAGATTAATGTTTTCTCCTATCTAGGGAATCAACCAGAAGGTCTTTCAATTCCTTGCGTCTTACAAAGCGCATAGGCTTCAAATCCTCTCCCCTCTAACGAAGCACAACCACATTTTCCTTTAGCTTCTTTATCTTACTAATCATATAGTCTATATTAATAAACGGTGTTACACCATGGCTTGACCGCAAAAACCATAAGATGTTAGTTGCAACAAAATAAATTATCTCAATTTCTGTTAAGAACAAAAGGCAAACCAAATGATGGTATTTGTAATTAAGCTAAAACATAAAGATTTTATATATGATTACACCATAACAATTTTTTTGTTTATTTTTAAATTCCACCATGCATTTTACGAATGTTAATTTTAACTTCACACTTTTAGATATTTTAAATAAACCTTTCTAATTTGAAGACGCCTTGAAAAATAAAATTGAGACTAAAATCAAATGTATAATGTGATCAGACAAATTCCAAAGATAAAATAAATAAAAAGATTTTGCCAGCTCGAACTTTTCGTGAGTAGAGCTCACATTGGATCAAAAAAAATATTCAGATATTTACTTAATCCAATGGTTGTGAGCTTGCTGACAAAATCTGTAGAAATAAGCATATATCTCATCAAGTTGTAAGAAGTTTTAGTATAATTTTGTAGTGAAAACAACTACATATGAAACAGCAGAAAAAATAAAAGGCCTACGCACTACAACATAAATGATTAACGTTGGTGTTTTTTTGTGCATATTTCGGTGTTTTAAAGCGTTGGAATATGAATTTTAGACGTTTTTCGTCAGTATTGGATAAAGTGTCGGTATGTATAGTGTCGAAGCGCAAATACCGACGCTTTCTGTAAGCACCGTAATGTGTATATTTTTTCGGCGCTTGTAAACGATTGTATTTTGTGGCGCTTTTAAGCGCCGGTATATTGCAGCGCTTTGAAGCGCCGTAATATACTGGCACTTAAAAGCGCCGCAAAATACCGGCACTTGTAAAGCGCCAGTAGATAAGCACCGGTATATATAACGGTTTTAATTTGTTTTTTTCACATTATTTTAGTTTAGCGGCGCTTTAAAGCGCCGCAATATACAACTGTTTTAATTTTTTTTTTTACATTATTTTGGTTTAATATTGTACAATAAAAGGAATCCTTCAATAAATAGAATGTTCCATAAAATCTAAAACTGTTCTTCAATATATAAAATATACCATAAAATTTCAAAATGTTGTTCAATATATAAAATATATCATCCATAAAATTTTTTTTACTCAGTACAGAACTCATGTCATGTACAAAAAAAAAAAAAACCATCATAGAGCATCACACTTGACATCAATTTTGAGGTCCTCTACTAACCAATTGTTTTAGTAAAGACTTCAGCTCATCCATTTGGGATTGCATACTGTTCATTTGATCATCGTGCTTAGCTGTAATTTCTTGAATCTGATGCGACTGTTGTTCAATCTGATGCGCATATTGTTCAATCTGATGCGCATGCTGTTGATTAGTTTCTTCCATTTGTGCTCTCAGACTATTTATCTCTTCAGCATAAGCCCCATGGTATCCCATTTCATTCCTCATTTGAGCTGAAAGTCCAAACACAGTAGAGGGTGTAACTCCAAAACCCTGACCTCGGACACGACCGAAACTCTTTTCACCCATAAGCTCGGTGAAGACTTCATTTTGTATTGCTAAATTATTGCTAGCATCAGAGGATCCTGAAGCTGCAACAAGTTCAGCAACACGAGCTTTCGCTGTCACCTACAATTAGGAAACAATAAAGATTAACTCCTCCGAATATTTAGTAGCTAATTACAGCGAAATATACATAAAACAAAAGGTGCTTATCATATTTTATAGAAAAAGTGGCAAAATTTCCCCTATTTTTCCATAAAACCTCCTGCAAGAAAAACAAATATAAAATCCAAACAATGTAGCCAATTAACAACCAATTTTAATTGCTTTCATTCAATCAGTAGTCAACCAGAAATACAAAGGGATGGAAAAGGGAAAGTAGTCTTTCCATATTATGGCTGGTTGCATACAATTCATGTTAACCATTCAAAAAGAAAGTAGTCTTCATCTAGCTTTTCTGTTCATTATGAGGGAAGTTGAATGATTATCACTAAAATTCTAATGGTAAATTATAGGATTTAAATAATCAAGTACATTAAAAAAGGAAGTTCTTAACCTTTTGAGAAAGCAAGTTATATCTCTACAGCTACACATGTAAGTTAGGAACATAAGTATGCAGAGTAATCACAAGCCTGATGAAACTTTGTAACAATGAAAGCTTTTTTTTTCATGAGGCACCAGAAAGAATTTTTTTCTCTCTTAAAAAAACACAAAAACTACTCAAGGAGGAGTTTCATCGAATAAGATTACTAATTCGTTCACCATGCCACGCTAGACCTTCAATCCTTTCACTTCAAATCCCCATTTTGTATGCAAAAGTGGCATTTATCTAAACCATAATAATGAAAAATGAAATAATTGGTATAAACTGATGTCCCTAATACTTTTTACTACCATGCTAACAATTTAAGAAAATCTGTGTTACTCTCTCAGCATGATTGAAATTGACTCTTTTACAAAGTTTATTGCATCAGTACGCCACTAAGTTTTTTCATTTTGAATTTCTTTAATTTTAGGAGTAAATAATCTTATGTTCTTATACTTGATAAATAGGCCTAGTTAGGTTATTGACTTTTTAGAAGTGGTTTTAGTTTAGTCTTTACAAGTTTTGAAATTTAGTCACAATTACTAATTTACTGCAACAAGCCCCTGTTTCTTACATCTAATCGAACAATTTTCTAAACCAAGTAACGAACAACCATAGTACTCTTGTTCATAGCTGTCCTAGATCACCTAACAATGAGATTAAGACTTTAATTTAATCCTTGTTAAACTATGTACAACCATCCATAAGTTTAACACCAAAACCCATTATCAATCTTATCTATGCTATTTGTTCACCAAAAAAAAATGAAAATTCAAGCTATCTAGTCATTTCCGGAACTTACTAACCCAATATCAATTTTCTCTAATATATCCTTTATATCTCTCCGAATATTTATTTCATTCTTTACGATCAAGAAAAATTTTGAAACGTACTAAGAGATATTATGTAGAAAATTTGGCAGTCTCATTTTCAAACTTTTCCAATAGCCAACTCAATTAGTAATTCAAAAACACTTCAATCCAAATTCGTATCCCTTCAAACATACCTCATTCTCCAAGAATTTAATCAATAATGTAATTATAACTGAAAACCCCCAAATTTAAAATTATGGAATATATATCATATCTGATTCACTTAAGCTTGATTTAAACAATGAGATTTAAGCAACTAAATTAATGAAATTAGATTAATAAATCAGTGTTTAATCAACATCTTTAATCTCTTAGATATTTGATAATCAAAATCCACTTACCAACATAATCCAGTATCTCCTATCATGAGCACACTTTTTATTTGATCACTCTGGTAATCCTTGGTACTCAATTCACGCACAAGTGAACAACCAACAATGTTTATACATCATAGCTATGAATAAACAGAAGAGTAATCAAATAATATGGCCAGATAACTAGATACAGCAGTAATGGTTCAATATCTTGCAGGCCAATAAAATCAATGTGCCAATCCCTTGCTACAACAGAATTCCATTACAAAAGAGTAAAACCCAATTTCAACCAAATGTTCAGGTTTCTCCTCTTATGTTGCTTCCAAAGGCTTATGTAAATTTCATTTCTTAAGCTTAACTTTATTAAGATCTAAAGCAGATGCTAACCTCCATTAGAACAAAGAGAACAAAATGTTTAAATCTTGCATAACACTCTTAATCAAATGAAAAGTTTTCACCTTTATCATAATTTGATAAGCATTACTTACATTTATACTGACAAAATAATTTTTTTGGATAAGCATTAAAAAAACAGAATGTGAAAATCTCTTATAAATTGTATAAATTGCAATAAAAAATTGAATAACTGTATAAATTGCAAAGTTGAGCTCAAGTAAAATCTCTCAATCACAAAATGTGACAATACTGTCTAAAGAAGCACAGGTACAAGTTTATAGAAGTTTCATAGGTTAATGTCTACAACCACCAATTTATTTTGTTGATTAATGGTAAGATTTAACCTAAAACTAACACTCTACCCTGCCTACCTCGACCTATTTCATTTGAGGAGAATATTTGACCAAAAATCCACACTAAATGACATGACTATTGAAGCATCTCCTGGTTTTCACAGTATTGATCTCCAAGAAATAATTAGTACTGAAGTTCAGTTTTACCAATCAAAAAATAAAATACGAAGTTCAACTTCTTTACTGGTTTCTCTAAAGCATCTATTTCCTTTTCAATGTAGTTGTACATCCCCTAGAGACGCAATTTTTTTCACTTCTATTTCTAGTTGTCAACTTCCCCTTGATAACAGTCACACAGTCTCATCAAGGCTTCAAAAAGACCATGAAAAATAAAAGTTATGTCATTTCATGAGACTACAATGGAAAAGCTCAAAGATCTTTGGCACCCTGCAGTGAGCCTAGTTTATATTGTAAATGCCATGGCCGGAATTTGTATAGCATTGACTATGAAGATATTTGTGCTCTTCATTCAAAGCTCATAGCTTGTTAAGAACTGTATTTCATAAATGTTTACAAAGTTTATTGCTAATTTAACTTTTTAATGATTAGTGCCAGACAAGATCACTTTTATTATAAGCAAGTAAAAGAAACATAAATTGATCAGCATGAAACTTCAAATCACTGAAAGCTAATACTGGACTAATACAACAACAACAACAACGAATCAAAAAATACAAGATTGAGTTAATCGTATTGCTCTATTGATACAAAGTTATTAACAGTTCTAACAAGTTAGAAACACGTAAATCATATCCAAATCGTCAAATGTATAGTGAACTTACCATAAATTGTCGTGATGCATCATCAATAAAAGTCCCATCCTTGCGTTTATGAGTTTCAGCAAAAACTCTACGCCTTCGGGCTCATTCCCATGTGTCATCTCCTACCATGTATGAAAAGAGTTCAAATTTTGACTCAATACACTACATCTCAAATGAAAGATTGGATGAATGAAACAAATTAACTCACATATTCATCCCGTCTTCTCGCAAAACTCTTTGAACCGGATGTGTGAGGATATTGTTGTCTTTCACGTGCCGCTGTCCCTATAGTAGAATCTCTCTACACCAATAATAAACCAATTGAATAATCAGTCATTAATAGACAAATAGAAACAATGAGAATCCAAATGAACATAATTATCTTAAAACAACCTCACTCTGGTCAGAGAACCAATAGTTCACCAGATGCTTCCACTGGTCTTGATCTACTCCTTTTGGAACATCATTACTTATAACTTGTTGTTTTGTTTTGTTCCTCACATAGTCCCCTTTTAGCACATATCGGTAGTCCCTTCATTTTTTCCCTATCATCCTCAACAAAATATTGTCTATCGCTTCAATCGTAGGGTAATGGAACTTCCTCTACCACAAAGAAAGGAAATCGATGTCAAATAAACATTATTGGTGTTAGAGATTATGCATGTACAACACCACGAAAACAAAAAAAAATTGGAGGCAATCAATGGTTATTAAATTGTTACTTACCCGAATCAATATAACAATATCCTTCTTGTAGCTAGAAGGGACCTTCTTCCAATCCGTGTAATTAAGCGGACAAAGGTTCCCTCTCTTTGCAACCTTGCCCAACCAGCTACTTAACATTTGGCCACCTTTCTTAATAGGTTGATAACGTGCATTGAAGTGGACCATAATTTTTTCCCCATGTTGAAGGGACCACACTTGTGAGGGTCTTAGGACACGTGTTTGCTTCCTCAACCTCCCTTCAGGATCTACAAATTTTATAACTAGTATAACAATGTGGTATCAAACTAGTTAGAGAGAGAATGTATTATAATACAAAAATTACTAATTATCTCGTATTGTTCACTATCATTGTGATCACTTCCCGTTGTTCTTGGCTCGGTATGAGAATCATTTTGCGAGTCATGATCATCATCAAGGTGATATTCATGCTCATGGTGAATATCTTCTTGATGGTGTGAAGACTCAGCAGCATACTAGTTTGTCATGTTATCTCTAACCGAGGTAGGGATATTTTTTGACCTATACATCTTGCAATCTGTATACATAAAAACATTAAAATGATTATATCTCACACTATCAAGGATGCATTAAAAGTTAACAAGAATTAGAAGAACCACACCTGAAAGATAGGAATGGTCAATGGGTCGCAGCAATCAATAACTTCAGAGAACCTGAAAATAAATGAACAAATAATTGCTTCAAATAGGATTTAAAGAACAAGCAATAATTAATGATACAACTAAAATAGAAATTTATGACATTCTGAAGTAGTATTCAACAAACAGTACACAAAAAAGTTCAGGACTCTTGTTATGTGTGATTCAAAGCAACAGTAACCCGATAGATTACAATAAACCCTAACAAAACTTGTTGACACACAAGTCCATCACATAAATACACATCCAAATATAATTGCACGAAAATGCACATAAAACTAGTTGGTATCTTCGTCAATGTCTATCCTAGCCCAAGTTGAGATACAATCTAATTTATCGTCTGCCACTACATTAGGAAGCATGCACTGATTGTAAGTGTCATCAGCCTCTTTCTGCGTTTTTTCCCTCATTTCATATAGGTCCCTAGGCTTTGTGATCACAACATGATACCATTCCTTTCTTGTTGGGTCTTGCACAAAAAACACTTGTTTCACTTAAGATGAAAGTACGAACGGGTCGTCCTTCAATAACTGACTAGTATGTATTAACCTATTCAAGTTCACGAGAATGCACCCACTTGCATCTTTCTTTAAACCCCTGGGTGAATTAGTATCCACCCAATCACAACGGAACAACACAATCTTAAACGTCCTATAGTAATCTAACTCGATGATATCGTTGAGCACACCATAATACATTTTATCATCCGTTTCAACCATAACTCTCGAATTTTGAGATCGTCTACACCTCTCACGTCCCTTTGTGTGGAATTTAAAGCCGTTGATGTTAAATCCATTAAATCTCCTAACAACATTATTCGGACCTCGAGCAAAGGCAATTAGTTCATCTGAATAATTGTTATCCACCATCCATGGCACCTGAACATTTCAAAACAATTAATATGAGACAACAACATTCAATGTTTAATTGAAAACACTGATAACTTTCGAAGACTCTTGTTATTATGCCTAACCTGTCTCATAAGCCATGAGGGAAATTTCTCAACCAACCACTTTTGTTCGAGACTTTGTATTGGTCGATTAGAACGGTTGGTTAGCCTTTGAGCAGCCAAAAATTCACTGCAATATTTGATGTTTTTATGTCACTGTTAGCCATCAAAGTGATAATAACATATAATAAAAACTCAATTTAAACACATGCTTACTAATTAAATTCCTTTATTGATACTAACCTATGAAGATCAGAAAGTTTATTATTATGGAGCAACACATAATGATGTGCTTGAGCCAATGACATGTCATCGAGCTAAACACTCACAATCTTTCCCATTATCCGTTCACCAGAGGAAAAAATGTATTCATCTGGAAAATTTACTGTATCACTGTTCCTTTGGGGGTGGTTGAATTTTGTCTCTAAACTTTTGAAGTATTGGAAGCAATATGTTAGACACTCTTCCCCATTGTGCCCTTCAGCAATTGACCCCTCGGGTCGACTTCTATTACGTACATAAGATTTCAAGCGCACTAAATACCTTACAAAGCCAAAAAAATGAAAGATAAATTATGTAGCCAATATATAAATAAAAAAACCAAAGTACACAAAATAGCTTTGAACATCTAACCTCTCAACAGGATACATCCACCTGTAGTGTACGGGACCCCCAAGTCTAGCCTCGGAGGCTAAGTGAATGATAAGATGAACCATAATGGTAAAGAAACCCGAGAGGAATATTTTCTTCAAATGGCAGAGTGTCAAAGCAACACGCGACTCCAATAAGTCAAGCTCATGGGGATCAAGGGCTTTAGAGCATAAAGTTTTGAAAAATGATGATAACTCAAACACAACTGCTACAACATGTCTAGGCAAAGATGCTCTTAAGGCAATCGGAAGGATTTCTTGCATCAATATGTGACCGTCATGACTCTTTAGGTTTAACAGCTTACGATCCTTTAGGTTGACACATCTCGAGATGTTTGATGCATACCTATCAGGAACTTTAAGATTTTCTAAAACTGTCAAGAAATTTTGCTTCTCCTTCGTGGACATAGTGTAGCATGCTGGAGGTGAGCGATCTTTTCCATTAGGAAGAACAACTAAATAGAGGTCTTTCCTAATACCAATTTCCTCGAGATCGCGGCGTGCCTTCTTATTATCTTTAGTCTTACCATCTATATTCAATATTGTTCCAATCAAATTTTCACATACATTCTTCTCTATATGCATCACATCTAAATTATGACGCAATAGATTGTCTTTCCAATATGGTAACTCAAAAAAGATGCTTCTTTTTTTCCACAACGTATCTACAACTCCCCCATCCATAGGAATATCCTTATTACCAACATTTTCAAGGAAATCGTCCACACCCTCAAAAAGGTTATCAACTTCATCCACTAGCACTTGCCCCGCAGAGGTACCAATATCTTCTCTTGCCCTCTTCTTAGCAGGCTTCGAGGTTTTACCATAGATATAGTTCCGACCCTCTAGTTGTCTTAAAACATCGTGGCCAGACGGTGGAATAGGAGCATATCCCAACTCTATGGTGCCATCAAACTGATCCTTTTGAAAACGAAACTCATGGTTTTCTGCTAACCATCGACGATGACCCATATAGCAAAACTTTCCCCCGTGCTTTAACCATACAGAATGCGTAGATTCCCCACAACATGGACAAGCAACCCGCCCCTTGGTGCTCCAACCAGATAAGTTTGCTTAGGCTGGAAAATCATTAATGGTCCAAAGAAGAGAAGTGCGAAGCTTAAAGCTTTGATTGGTGGACGCATCAAACGTATCAATACCATCCCATAATTGTTTCAACTCTTCAATTAGAGGCTGCAAAAAAATACCAATATCATTACCGGGGCTTCTCTCAACAGGAATAACCATTAAAAAGAGAAAGGATGTTTGCTTCATGCAAAGCCACGGTGGTAAGTTATATGGGACCAAAAGAACAGGTGCTATAAGTTGAACTCATTGTTTGAAAGGGATTGAACCCGTCACTAGCTAGGCCAAGCCTAACACTGCTAGGATCAGCGGCAAAATCGGGATACAATCTATCTAATTCATTCCAGGCTAATCCATCCGCATTGTGTCTTAAAATCCCATCATTTGTCCGATCTTTGTCATCCCATCTCATCAACGAAGCCATTTTAGATGACATATATATCCTCTTCAATCTCGGTATTAGCGAAAAATAACGTAATACCTTAGTTGGCCTTTTCTTTTTCGATTGACCGTCCATCTCATTCAATAGATCCTCAACATCAGCATTGTTTTTGACCCACCATGGCACACCACACGCATGACAAAATTCATCATTCATATGCTCACCCCAATACAGTATGCAGTCATTAGGACAAACATGAATCTTCTCATACCTAAGACCTAATCCTTTGATAATCTTCATGGTTTCATAATAATTTGATGGCAATGGAGCACACATAAAAAATGCCATATTGATAAACTTGAGCAACATAGTCAGAGATTTACCAGACCACCCATTCAAACATTTGAAGTGTAGTAGATATAACAGGAAACTTAACTTTGTGAAATTCTGACAACCCGGATAAAGTTTAATATCGTAATATTTCATCAAATTGTGATACTGAGTCGTCTCATCAATAGCAGAATGAACTGGATGTTCGATATGTGAAGGATCACCACAATTATTGAACTCAAACCCACCATGAGCCTGTTGCTCTTCACCATGCTCATTTGAAGATCCCACTTCGATTCCTAAATTTAACGGTTCATTGTTTGGGTTTTCACAAGTAACCTCGAAGGCACCTCGAAGCAAACCCAACACGTCATCTCGTCCCATGAAGCCACATGGAACACTAGTGGGTTGTGAACTAGTGTGAGTGTGGTCTATACGAGAGACTTTCTCCCTATGAAAAACCCACTCGGTGTAACTTGGACTAAACCCATTATACAATAGATGCTCCTGAACAATTTCTGGTTCGAATGAATAACAATTACCATATCTCCTACATGGACAAACAATACTACCATGACCACAAGCTTTCTGACACGCAAATCTAATGAAGTTTGCAACACCATCCATATAAGCTTCACTCGACCTCGGTTTATCTATCCAACTTTTATCCATTTTTAGATGACGCCAATAGACTTTCCTAAAACAATGTTAATAAAGTCAGAATTGTAATATTTTTGGCAAAAGAAGGCATAATCACAAACTTTGATTTGATTGGTAAGTGGATGAACTGAAATTTATAACAACAAATTGAGCTAAGTAAGTGCGATTTGCACAACCAATAAACTTAGCAAAGTAAGATGATTAGTGTTTTCTTCTCACATTAAAAATTAAGCAATGAATTTTATGAACTAATAATCAGTTTTTGAATTAAGTAAAATTTTAATTATCCAAAGAAATTAACAAATACAAATATGCAAAGAACAAGTCGCATATGATACAAACTCAATGCCCTAACTCCCAACAATCTTACTATCCAACATATTTTTCACTAATTAATCTAAGCCTCACATAGTCACATGTGCAGGTGGTGGTGCTGGTGCAGCACCAGCACTATGTGCAGGTGGTGGTGTTGGTGCAGCAACAGCACCTGTGCTAGTGCTGCAACTGCACCAGCACCAGCACAGGGTGAATTTATTAAACCCCTGGGTGAATTTATTTTCCCTTTTTCTTTAAATCCACTTGCATTTTTCTTTAAGAAATTTTCTTGCTTACAAAATCAACATTTGTGAATGGAGGAAATCATGATCATCTTACTGAAGAAAAAAAAAAAGGTAAGTCATGATCAGATCAAACAACAACCATTTTTTAATTAAATCCAAGTAGAGGAAGAAAATATTTATGATCCAACTTCCCAAAGCTGCCCTAAAGTTTTCATTTGTTAAATAGCAAACAAGAAGATGAAAGGAATATTTCAGATTCTACAGTTTTTATAGGTCATACATGTTGCCCTCCCTTCAACCCAGCTCAGTGCTCAATACATCACATGTTCAATCACCCACAAGCATAATACTTATAGTATTGATCCAAATGCAAGTTGAATTAACACTAGTCAAGGGTATCACACAAAAAACTTCCACTGAAATAATCCCTAAAGTGTTTGACAGTATCCCAGAATTAATGAACTGCGTATAGTAATTCCAAGTTACCGTCATACAGTAACTGCAAGAAACAACCATAATTGGATACCAAGTAGAATGCTACACATAGATTTTCCAGCACTGTTAAATCAAGCCATCATTATTTATATGAAATGCTCTCTATATAACCTGGATATTTGAAGAATCATATTTGAATCTTCAGCAACTCATCTAACCAATTCTTTGCTAAAAAGAATAACAGACTAGTGTATGAAAACACGCACATTTGTGAAGATTTTAAGGTGAAAATACAAGCGTGGCACATAACCAAAACTAGTCAATACTAGTCTTTCAAGGTCTCTTTATGAGGCTGGTATCTATCCAGCATCAGAAGGTTTAATAGCAAATTGATTTAATTATACTTCACACAAAAATTAATTGAATAGATGAGCTGTACAAAGAGTGCAAGTGGACACTGATAGTAGTGAAATAAGGTAAAATCATTTGCTAATATCATTAACAAGACAAGAAAAGAAAAGAAAAAGGAAGAGGCTGTTATCCCTTAAGAAATAAATATTACAGTATTACACTAAAAAAGGAGAAGACAAATAGGGACTCAGAGCTGTTAAGTAGAATAAAGCAAATGCAATGCAAACAAGAGGCAATCACACTAGAACCGTTGAAGTAAAGTATAAAATCAATGCCTTGATATTGAAGGAAGGGAACAGTATATATCATCGTACTTGCAATGGGCATTAAGCACATTTAATTTATTATGAAGATCAATATACCAAGAAGTAAAGTTATTTTAATTACTAGATTTTAAGTGAGAGATACAAGTGGCCGGTGGACCTATAGCATGAAATTGATGATTGTTAGACAGTGTTGGCGTCGCAAACATATTTCTTGCCTTTCCTTTAGTTTCCCAAATAGAAAGAACCAACCAGAGGGCCATGACTTGATACCAAGAGGAAAATCCCCAAATTATCCAATCATTACCTATTAGTGAATTAATAGCAAATTGATTGAACAGAGCAGAATTTTAATATCAAATGACGAAAAACAAAAAACTTAAAAGCTTAACAAAAGAGTGTTTCGGTACCTGGCAGGGAGTATTGGAGCTGCTGGTGCCTGGTGGGATAGCTTCACCGGAAAATTGAACCTAGTCGTGGAAAGATGCAGAGACGCCGCCGATGCTTCTGGAGGGAAAAGAGAAAAAGGTAAGCTTTGGTGAGGGGGTCTGAGGGAGAAAAAAGAGAAACGAGAAGAGGAAAGAAAAAACCCACTTATGCCTTAGCCCAAGAGACGTGATAGCAAGACACAGGCGCGGTGGAGCTAAGGGCAGAGCAGATAAAAAATTCTGGGGGAAATGACGCTGTGGAGTCTCGCGAGCAGCAGAGAAATTTGGGAAAGTTTCAGGGGAAATGGCGGCAGGTTATTTATATTGGAAATTTTTAGCATATACTGGCGCTTATAAGCACCGCTATATGCTCATCTTCATATTTCGGCGCTTTTAAGCGCCGGTATATGCAGAGGAGCATATTCCGGCGCTTTGAAGCGCCGGTATATGGAATGGATTTTCAACATATACCGGCGCTTGAAAGCACCGGTATATGCTCGAAACCCATTCCATATACAAGCACCGGAAAAAACAGAGTAACACATACCAGCGCTTTCAAGCGCCGCTATATCAAATCATATTCAAATATAACGGCGCTTTGAAGCACCGTTATATTTTCTGTGTATATTGTGGCGCTTCTCGGAAGCACCACAAAATAAGCACCGGTGGCAATTATATTTTGCAACGTTTTTAAGAAGCGCTGGTAATTAAGCACCGACAAATATCATTTATGTTGTAATGACGACTGTGCAGCAGTGGCCAATGGTTTCCCTAAGATAGGATACAACGTATACCCACATATTAGGCCAGAAGAAACTAAAAGAGGAATTAGAGTTTTGTATTTAACTACTTAATATTGTAGTAGGATGAGCTTATATTTATATTTAAATAAGAGTTTTCTATTTACATTTGAACTAGGTTTCTTATTTACATTAGAACTAGGACTTCTTAATATTATTTACATTAAGAAATATATACATTTACACACTCCCTTAATCTGAATAGAGTGAAACCACAGAGAGATTGTTTTTATGTTAAATAAACCGAGGTGAAAATAACCTTTTTTTGTGAATATGTTTGTAAGTTGAGCATTAGTAGGAATATAGCGAATCTAAACATCTCATTGGGCTACGTTTTCACAAACAAAATGAAAATCTATCTCAACATGATTGATGCAAGCGTGAAAAATGGATTAGCGGCAAGATAAGTGGCACCAATATTATCATAGTACACTCGAACTAGACGAGTCAAGAACACATGTAAGTCATTTAGAAGTTGACAAATCCAGTAAGCCTCAGCTACAACATAAGAAATGGATCTATATTCAGATTCAGTGCTAGAACGAGACACAATGGGTTGTTTCTTTACATTCCAAGAAATAAGATTCAATCCAAGAAAGACTGCGTAACCTGTGATGGATCGACTACTGTTAGAGCAGCCTGCCTAGTCTGCATCTGTATAACAAGAAAAAGAGAAATCCTTTGTAGAAGCAAGAAACAACCTATGATTAGTAGTACCACATAAATATCGAAAAATGTGTTTGACAAATTGAAAATGAGTCATGCGAGGAGCATGCAAAAAATTGACTAGCCAAATTAACAAAATACGCAATATCAGGTCGGCTCATGATTAAATACTGAAGACCCACAACCATACTTCTAAATTCAGAGGGATCGGCTAGTAGTTCACCCTTGTGTTGTGAAGGTGTTGATTGGGAAGGTAGAAGAGTTTTAACTGGTTTTGCAGAAAACATAGAAAATTTAAGTAAAAATGTCTTCGGTGTATTTAGTTTGAGAGAGAAACAAACCAGTGGGATGATGAATCGCTTCAATTCCAAGAAAATAATATAGATCACCAAGATCATTCCTAGAAAATTGGTTAGATAAAGTATTAGTAAAGCGAAAAATGAAGGTGGTATTATTACCTGTGAGGATAATGCCATTAACATAAAAAAAAAAGTAAGATAAGAAAACCATGAGAGAACTTGAGAACAAACACATATAAGTGTTTTTCCGACTGCAAAAAAAACCCTAGAGAGAAGATGAAAGAACTAAAGTAGTGAAACCAAACCCTAAGAGCCTATTTCAGACCATAAAGAGCTTTTCGTAATTTACAGACATGAGATGGACGAAAGTTATCAACAAAACCAAAGGGTTGTTTCATGTACACAACTTCATCAAGATAGCCATAAAGCAAAACATTATTAACATCCAACTGTCTAATCAGCCAATGATGAGAAATAGCTAAGGATAAAACAGAAAGGATAATAGTAGGTTTAACAACTGGATTAAAAGTTTCATGATAGTCAATACCTGGTTGTTAGTGAAATCCTTAAGCAACCAACCTCGCTTTGTAGTGCTCCACAGACCCATCAACCCGATATTTAATCCTGTAAATCCACTTACACTAAGTTAAATTTTTCATTGGATCAAACGGAACTAGATCCCAAGTGTAGTTAGTGCAAAGCACATTAAATTTATCAGTCATAGTTGACTACCACTTGAGATCTTTATTTGCTTGAGAAAAAAAAATTGTTTAGATAACATGGTGCTGGTTTATCTCGGATCCTCATGAGCAACGATGTTACGTTTGATGTATTTGTCATGCTCTGTGGAAGAGTGGTCGAAGGTCATCTAGAATAGTGGAATCAGATTGAGAAGTTAACGAGGAGGTGGAGCTTGGGATTGAAGCTCCGGATAAGACAATGTTCAGTTGAAGTTCAAAGTGGCGCTAATGGGAGCATTAGCGGGAAATAGATTCTAGTGGATTGGGATGATCTGTTGGAGGTAAAGGCATCACAAAGTTAGTTACCTAATGAGTTGTCATTAGAAGTGGATGACGAGGAAAAATATATTGATAGATTTCTGTGTGTGGGTGTTGCGAGGAATTTGATGTGTTTTGTGGTACATATTCATCCTATCATACCCTTTTGTGCTACTGTAAACAAAGACATTGGTGGGTGATATTTTTTTGGATCCTTCAATTTTATAGAGACATAGTGGATTATCGGGGTCTCCCAGATGTTGCCGATAGACTGCACAGAAGGAGATTATTCATGGTTAGTATCTTCGTCTACTTGATGTATGCCATAGGTTAGAGGGCTATGCTACAGTCTTGTATTTTCTTTTCTATAACTGAGTGTAACGACCCATCTCGGGTTGGCCACTTCCGATATGGTATCGTCACATTTTGAAATCTCAGCACGACACATATATGCAACAATATAAAAACATACATTAACTGAATGTGTGTGTATGTGTGTGTATATATATATATATATATACACACACACACACACACACACATCAATCCTCAACCTTCAACATGGGAGTTACATTATTAAAAATTCAACTGAAATAATATATACAACATATGATGCATGAATATCTACAAATATTTTTTTTTTCTATTAGTCTAAGGATGTGGACCACATGGATTACAGATAATGACTCAGTTTGAATCTCAACTCACCAATCTATTTGTCCTACCCGCTACCTGAAATTATTTAACATTGAGGAGTGAGTTTCACAAGCTCAGTGAATTAAATTTACTAGAAGTACTCGATTATATACTTCCAGTCACATCTTATAATTCAATCGTTTCTAGTTCACCAATATTAATCATCTATTTCTTCACATATAAAAATTTAGTATTTCAAATAATCTTCTAATATTAATTCATCTATTATCTCATTTCATTCAATAATAACATTCTTTTATCTTTATTCATATCATAATTTCAACCATTTATCAATTTCTTCTTAAATTAATAATCAAACATATCAATTTTTCTTCTCATATATTTAATCATCTTGATATTATCAATTCAACATTATTATTTATCTCGTTATGAGGTTCACAACATATATAACAAATTAATCAAATAATTTTCTTCATAGCATACTTTTATATTTATTTTTCATTATATCTATCTCTTTGTGAGACTCATTTGTCTATCAATAAGTTTACAATCAAGTCTGATACTTCAACATCTTAATCAATAAGAATCAATATTTAAAACAAATGTCATGCATGAATTTAAATTATCAGATCATTTTATATTATCATTTGGGAACATCTTCTCACATGTTAACATGTTTCAACTTAAACCGACTGCCTTCCCTGTTCTTTATTTTCAGTTATACCGACTGTCTTCTCTGTTCATTATTTTCAGTTAGACCGGCTACCTTCTCGGTTCTTTTATTTTTCAGCTAGACCGACTGCCTTTCCGATTATTTTATTTTCATTTAGATCGACTACCTTCCCGGTTCTTTTATTTTCAGCTAGACCGGCTGCCTTCCCGGTTCTTTTATTTTCATTTAGATCGGCTGCCTTCCCGATTTTTTTATTTCATGTATATGAACAATAATACGAAATATGCATATGAGCAATAACATAAAAACAAGCATACATTCAAGCATTCAATTTGGCTATCCAACTCATTCTAAAAATTATTAATTTTATCATATTCATTAAACTATCTTCTCATATATCATATCAAATTATCAATCATAACTTGTCAAGAATTTCATTTATCCTTTCATCATATATATTTCATTAACTCATTAATTCAATAATATTACTTCTCATATAATAATTTTTTTTAACATATTAATTATTCATATAATATCAATCAACCAACTTTCATATATCATCACTTTATATTTCATATTTATCTTGATTACTAAAAGTAAATCTAACTCACCACATAGCACTTAAAGCTATCTGTGGATCATCTCCTTTCCTTTCCTGCTCTTTTCAGCAATTTCACCCGATTGCTGATCATCAACACATGACATAATATTTATATTAAAATTTCTAATTTATTCTTTAATTCTTTCAGAATTCATACTTTTTAAATTTCTACATCAAATTCTGAGTAATTTCATGTATACATAATTTTAAAAATAAAATTTAAATTATTACCTTTTGTTTTTCTTAAAGTTTCTCTCGAATCTCTTAAAAATTCTCTCGTAAACTTCTTCAAAATTTCAGTCTTTCAACCTTTCTTTGAGTCCCTAGGTGTTTAAAGAAAAAGAATAATTTGAATTGAAGAAAGAAGAAAACCAAACGGGATTTGGTAGGAAAAATCAAAACAAAACAAACTTAAATCTTTATCTTCAAAACCGTCCACTGCCACCGTTTTTGCTCTATTATTAAAATGATGGGTGCTAAATGTCCCAACATGCACACTTTGCATGTTAGGTGACAGCATCTGGACTTCCAGGTGTTGTTCCACTTTTTTTTTCCTTTTCCAAAAGAATTATTTCATTCTTTAATAAATTTTTCATGTATATATTATTTTACTTCCATGTCCTATTTATCAAATTACCTCTTTACCCATACCTTAAGAACACGGGTATTACAATTCTACCAACCTTATAAAAATTTCTTTCCCGAAATTTTCTTACCTAACTCAAGAAACAATTGTGGATAATATTTGTTCATAGTTGCCTCACACTCTCATGTAATCTATTCAACATCTTTATTCCACCACAGAACTTGAACTAATGAAATTACTTTATTACACAAAACTTGTTCTTTTCTGTCTAAAATTCTCACTGGTACTTGTATAAAAGTCAAATCTTCCTAAATTTCTATAGCTTGGCTCGAAATATTATGAGATTCATTATATAAGCGCTTTTGCAAAAGTGAAACGTGAAATATGTTATGTATCTGCTTCAACTCTGGAGGCAATTCCAGGCTATACATAACTAGCCCAACTTTCTCAATAACCTCATAGGGTCCCACATACATCGAACACAACTTTCCTTTCTTTTTGACCCTCAACACATATTTTCATGGAGATATTTTCAAATACACCCAATCACCTACTTGAAACTCAATAGGTCTTCTTCTATTATCAGCATAGCTATTCGGTCTACTCTGTATTGCTTTAAGTCTCTCTCTAATCAATTTGATCCTCTTAGTTGTTAACTCAATAATTTATGGACAAATATATTTCTCTCTCCTACTTCTTTCCAACATATAGGAATTACACACCTCCTACCATACAATGCCTCAAACGGTGTCATTCCAATACTAGATTGATGTTGATTATTATAAGAAAATTCAATCAATGGCAAGTAAGCATCCCAAATAACTAAGAAGCTCATCGTAGTAGCCTTCAATATATCTTAAAGTACTAAAATAATCTTTTATGTCTGCCCATCTGTTTGAGGATGGAAAATTGTACTAAACTGCAACTGCGTACCCATAGCTTTCTGCAAGCCTCTCCAGAATCTAGATATAAATCTAGCATCTCTATTTGATACTATGCTCAAAGGTACTCTACACAATCTCACCATCTCAGCTACATACAGTTCAACCAATTTTCAGGACTCTAAATAGTTTAATAAGACGAAAATGAGGTGGTTTAGATAATCTATCTACAATCCCCCACACAACATCAAAACCTCTCTGGGTATGGGGAAATCCATAAACAAAATCCTTACTCACATTCTCTCATGGCCACTTAGGCACTGGAAGAGGCTGTAGTAAGCCTGTTGAATGTCTATTCTCAGACTTCACTTACAGACAAACCAAATATTTAGAAATGTATTCAGCTACATCCCTCTTCAATCAAGACCACTAGAATTTTGTCTGAATCCTCTATACATCTTATTGTTACTCGGGTGCATCGAATATACATCATCATGTGTAATTCTCAATATCTCTTTTCTCAACTCAGCATCATTGGGAACATAAATCATATGTTCTAATACCAAACTACTATCATTTTTAATTTTTGAACTCATATTGCTTTCTACTAAGCACTTCCTACTTAATTTTCTCTATCTCTTCATCTCTACCTTGCATTTCTAATAAGTGTTCTACAATGAATGACTGTATAACCATGTTTTCCACTAACACTCATCTATCACTAATATTCAAGTTCGTTATCATCTCTCCCAACTCTACTATCAGATTCACTTCATGACTCTCAATAGCAGTTAATCTTCCTGTAAATTTTCTACTCAATGCATCAGCTACCATATTCGCCTTTCCTAAATGATAGTGAATTATACAATCATAGTAATTAATCAACTCCATCTACTAGCTCTGTCTCAAATTCAACTCTCTCTAGGTAGGTAAGTATGTCAAACTATTGTGATCAGTAAATATCTCACAAGTGGCTCCATACAGATGATGTCTCTAAATCTTCGCAGCAAACACTATGGTAGCTAACTCTAAGTCATAGGTAGGGGAATTTCTCTCATGATTCCTAAATTGCCTAGAAGCATATGCCATTATCTTTCCATATTGCATCAATGCACATCCCAACTCTTGATGAGATGCATCACTATACACCACAAATCCTTCATCACCAGAAGGAAGCGTTAATTCTGGAGCTGTATTTAATTTCTATTTTAGTAATTAGAAACTTTTCTCACACTCCCTAGACCATACAAATCTTACTTCTTTCCTTGTTAATCTAGTCAACAGTACTGCAATAATAGAAAAATTCTGAATAAATTTTCTATAATAACCAGCTAACCCTAAGTAGATTCTAATCTCAGTGACATTAGTTGGTCTCTCCCAACTCCACATTACCTCTTCCTTTTGTGGATCAACTGTTATACCATCTCCAGATATTGCATACCCCAAGAAAGTTACTTCGTTCAACCAAAACTCACATTTATAAAATTTTGCATACAATTTTTCTTCCTTCAGAATCTCCAGCACAGTCTCTAAATGTTTCACATGTTCTTCCTCATTTTTAAAATATACCAAAATTTAATCAATAAATATAACCACAAATTTGTCAAGAAATAGTTTAAACACCCTATTTATCAAATCCATGAATGTTGCTAGAGCATTTGTCAACCCAAATGGCATCACAAGAAACTCATGATGACCATAGCGTGCCCTAAAAGCAGTCTTAGGCACATCTCAATCCTTTACCTTCAATTGATGATAACCTGAACTAAGATCTATCTTAGAAAACACCTTTTCTCTCTATAACTGCTCAAATAAATCATCTATCCCGGGAAAGAGATATTTGTTCTTAATGGTGATCTTATTCGGCTGTTTGTAGTCTATACACAACATCGTCGTTCTGTCTTTCTTCTTCACAAACAATATAGGGGCTCCCCATGGGGACACACTTAGTCGAATAAATTGTTTATCTAACAACTCTTGAAGCTGAACTTTCAACTCTCTCAACTCAGCGGGTGCCATTTTATAAGTTACTATAAATATTTATAATGAACCTGGTATCACATCGATAGAGAATTTAATTGCCCTAGTGGGAGGCAAACTAAACAACTCATCAAGAAATACATCAGAAAAATCTTTCACTACTAAGATTTCTTCCAACTTTCTACTATCATTTCTAAAATCCATCACATATGCCAAATACCCCTTACATCATTTCTTTAACCATTTACTAGTAGTTAGATAAAAATAAGATAGTTTGAGAGTATCTTACGTTCTCCTTGAAACTAAATTCCTCTTGTCCATATCCTGAACACTACATTCTTTCTGGAACAATCAACCCAGGCGTAATACGTTGACAACCAATTGATTTCCAAAATCAAATGAAAATCAACTATATTCAGAGATAATAAATCCACTTCAAATTATCTATCACCTATACGAATCATACAACCCTGATAATAATTTTTTATCACAACTCTATCCCTAGTAGGAGCCTCAACAACAATATTATCAATCAAAGAACTATCACATGCATCAATGGATCTCATAAAAGTACTGGATGCAAAAGAATGAGTTGCACTAGGATCAATCAATAATCCGAAAAATCTATCAAGAATAGATATTATATCCATTACGACGTCAGGAGTTGCTTAAGCATCATGTTGGGTCAGTGCATATACTCTACTCTCTCTGGGTTGCATCTAATTACCATGTCCTTTCTCAGCAATTATTCCTCTATTAGAATTTTTACCCCGAACTCTTTCAGATCTACTTCTTCTCTCTAAATGTCTAGTCCCAACACCTCTAACATTATCTCAATAGATTTCCCCACTGTACAATCTACACTTATATGTCCTCATTCACTACATACAAAACACATCAGAGTAGGACAATTTTGAGATATATGCCTTTTCTGATTATATCTAAAGCAAGCTCTTGGCTTTTGATCATACATCAGATTACCACTTCCCCTTGGTGGCATACTTACTCTTCTACCATAACTTCCAATTCCCATAACTTATCTCCCAAATCTAGGGTTCCCACCAATATTACTCTGAGCTACAGAAGCAACAGATTCTGCTTGCCTCTAGCTCTCCCTGTGATAAGGAACACCCCTCTAGGGTGGTTTCCTACCCTGCACACTCATACTACCACTACTTTTAGAACCTTTATGTTTAAACCTCTTCAACCACTCTTTCTCTCTCCCTTAAATTCCATCATATATTTCTCAATCTGAAGTGCTATATCCACCAACCTAACATAATTCATATGCCTCATGTAAGATAGTTTTGATCTAATCTCAAAATATAATCCATCTAAGAACCTCTTACACTTTTTCTCCTTTATGTCTACCATTTTTGATATAAACCTTGTCAAGGCTAGAAATTTGCTATCATATTGAGTCACAATCAACATATTTTACCTCAAATAAATAAAATCTCTCTTTTGTTGGCTCTAAAAGTATATGAGCAATATTTATAAAATAACGATCCTTCTGAAACCTGCCCTAAGTTAAGGGTCTATCAATATATGCACTTATCCTGGGAAGAGTATCCTCTCACCATTCTAAAGCTTCTCCTTCTAACTTAAACGAAGCAAAGGCGACCCTCTGCCTGTCAATCATTGGTAAAATACTAAATAATTTCTTTATATGTTTCACCCATAGCTCAGGCTTAAAAGAATTCATAGATCCTTTAAACAACAAAGCATTCAACTTAATATATCTAACAAAATAATCTCTCTGCATCTCGTGTATAAACTCACATTTCCTCTTTTTAACGTCTACTATTATTAGATTTACAACAACCTCAGGCTCTGCTCTAGCCTGTTCATCAAGTCTATTTTATAAACTATCAACTCTAGCATCTGTTACATTCATTTTCTCAAGAGCATGAGCAAGAGCTTCTCTTAGCTTATCTCTTTCAACTCTAGGTTCTCTCACACCCCTACTAGTATCAATTATACTATCAACATGTTCCCTTCTAGAAAACTCACTTTAACTCAGTCTCCATCTCAACCTCAGCTTGTCTAAAAACTGGGGGCTTACCATGCCCTCTATGGTCAGTAACTCTAACTCTAGGTCTCCCAGGTCCACGCAACATCCTCAGACTATGCATTAAATATAATTTACTTTAATCTTCCACTTTCTTTATATATTTTATACAGTCTATAGAATCATAAAACCTAATGCTCTGATACCAAAATTATAACGACCCATCCTGGGTTGGCCACCTTCTAGACGGTGTCATCACGTTTTGAAATCCTAGCACGACACATATATGCAACAATATAAAAACATACATTAACTGAATGTATATATATCTATATATCAATCCTCAACCATCAATTGGGGAGTTAAATTATTAAAAATTCAACTAAAATAATATATACAACATATAATGCATGAATATCTACAAATAGTTTTTTCCATTAGTCTGAGGATATGGACCACGCGGCTTACAGATAATGACTCAGTTTGAATCTCAGCTCACCAATCTATATGTCTTGCCCGCTACTTGAAATTATTTAACATTGAGAAATGAGCTTCACAAGCTCAGTAAATTAAATTTACTAAAAGTACTCGATTATATACTTCCAATCACATCTTATAATTCAATCGTTTCTAGTTCACCAATATTAATCATCTATTTCTTCACATATAAAAATTCAGTCTTTTAAATAATCTTATAATATTCATTCATCTATTATCTCATTTCATTTAATAATAACATTCTATTATCTTTATTCATATCATAATTCCAACTATTTATCAATTTCTTCTTAAATTAGTCATCAAACACATCAATTTTTCTTCTAATATATTTAATCATCTTGATATTATCAATTCAACATCATTATTTACCTCGTTATGAGGTTCACAACATATATAAAAAATCAGTCAAATAATTTTCTTCATATCATACTTTCATATTTATTTTTCATCATATATGTTTCTTTGTGAGACTCATTTGTCTATCAGTAAGTTCACAATCAAGTCTGATACTTCAATATCTCAAGCAATAAGAATCAATATTTAAATTAAATTTCATGCATAAATTTAAATTATGAGATCATTTCATATCATCATTTTAGAACATCTTCCCACATGTCGATATGTTTTAGCTAAGACCGGTTGCCTTCTCGGCTCTTTTTTCTCGCTGAGACCGAATGTCTTCTCGATTCTTTTATTTTCATTTAGACCGCTTGCCTTTCCAGTTCTTTTATTTTGAGCTAGACTAGCTGTCTTCTCGGTTCTTTTATTTTTAGCTAGACCGACTGCCTTCTCGGTTTTTTTATTTTGAGCTAAACCAGTTGTCTTCCCTGTTTTTTTATTTTCATTTAGACCTGATGCCTTCCCAGTTCTTTTATTTCATGCATATGAACAATAATATGAATATATATATATATATATATATATATATATATATATATATATATATATATGTATGAGTAATAATATAAAAACAAGCATACATTCAAGCATTCAATTTAGTTATCCAGTTCTTTCTCAAAATTATTATTTTTATCATATTCATTAAATTATCTCCTCAGAGATCATATCAAATTATCAATCATAGCTTGTCAAGAATTTCATTTATCATTTTCATTATATATATTTCATCAACTCATTATTACAATAATATTACTTCTCATATAATAATTTTTTTAACATATCAATTATTCATATAATATCAATCGACCAACTTTTATATATCATTACTTTATATATCATGTTTATTTTTATTACTAAAAGTAAATCTAACTCACCACATAGCACTTAAACCTACTTGTGGGTTATCTCCTTGCCTTTCCTGCTATTTTCAGCAATTTCACCAGATTGCTGATCATTAATAACTGATATAATATTTATATTAAAATTTCTAATTTATTCTTCAATTCTTCTAGAATTCATACCCTTTAAATTTCTACATCAAATTCTAGGTAATTTCATGTATACATAATTTCAAAAATAAAATTCACATTATTACCTTTTGTTTTTCTTAAGCTTCTCTCGAATCTCTTAAAAGTTCTCCCTAAAATTCTTCAAAATTTCAATCTTTCAACCTTTCTTTGAGTCACCAAGTGTTTAAAAAAAGAGAGTAATTAGAATTGAAGAAAGAAGAAAACCAAAACGGGATTTAGTAGAAAATATTAAAACAAAACAAACTTAAATCTTTATCTTCAAAACTGTCCACTGCCACTGTTTTTGCACCATTCTTAAAATGATGGGTGCTTAGTGTCCCAACATTTTGCATGTTGGGTGACAACACCTGGACTTCCGAGTGTTGTCCCATGTTTTTTTTTTCTTCCTTCTTTGCAACCATGCTACACCTGGATTTTTTTTTCTTCAAAAAAATTATTTCATTCAATAGTAAATCTTTCATGTATATATTATTTTACTTCCATGTCATATTTGTCAAATTACCTTTTTACCCATACTTTAAGAACACAGGTATTACACTGAGACAGTGTTCACAGCAGTTTTCGAGGACTTGAAAATGGACATGTTGTTACATATTTTGTTGAATGATCGCAATGCTATTGTGATATTCGATGAGGTTCTGATTGAGAAATTCTCTTTGTTGGAGAACCTGACGGAGATGGTGGCTGTATTAACAAGTAGAGTCAAGTTCAAGTGTCGTTTGGATTTAATTGGTTTACGTAGTGTCGGAAGGCCTTACAGGGCGATGAACAGAGAAATTCTAGAGGTACTTGCTTTTTGATTACTCACCAAGGTGGAGATTGTTGGAGCACTTTTTTGTACACATGGTGGTGGGGCCACATAACGCCCAAAACATTGCAAAGAATGGTGCCTTTTGGTCAGCGCAGTGGTGGGGACCAGTTATGGCTAAAGAAATGGCAGGTTCTTGGCCAAACTCAGTTGCCAAGTTTTATGGCATTTTTTGGGTCCCTAAGATGCTGGTTTTTAACCATTAAATGGCAGCCCTCTCTCTTAGCATGGCCTAATGGGGAGAAATGAAGAGTGAAGTAAAGAGCAAACATGTAGTTTGAGGAGTTGAGTGAGATGCTCCTTCTCTTAGAGGAGCTAAATGTTTATTAGTGTTTGGCAGTGAGAAATTAAGTGTAATTGTTGTAGTGTGGTGTAGAGAGAAAAATAAGTGTGAGCCTGTGAGAGATTAGTAAGAGCTATAGTGTGTGGCTCGTATTCTCAAATACTTAGCCGTGAGTACTAGGCGTATTTGAGGATTGAGTATAAGTGCTTTAAGTATTTCAAACATTATTGTAATCTCTCAAATTCATAGTGGAATATTTCTCTGGTGTGTGTCCGTGGAGTAGGCTTGTGCCGAACCACGTAAATCTCTTGTGTTGTGTGAGCTTTGTTTCTTGATGGTTTTGATTGCTCTTTTCATTTCACAATCTCGCTCTTGTGATTGGCAATTATCATCCCTTATGGCATTTTTCACAACTATAAATCATCTATATCAAGCAAAGAACATGTTCGATTTGCTCATCTCTGCATCAAGAAAAAATTGCATGTATTTCCTTCCCATGGAACGATGAATATTACATCTATATTTTATTGAAATTCTAGCACCAAAACATGATGGCAAGGATATAATTAACTAGACAACAAAATGAAACTCTTAAAAACATATAAATCTTAATTAAATTAATTTTTTTTGAAAATAAATTATTTAAATATTTGTTTGACAAACTAATTACATATAATATTGATTACACTTGGCAATTTAGTATCAAACTTTTAAAACCGCAGAATGATACTTATGTGTAATTCTTTTAGACACATATTTTCGATGTGGACTGATGATGATCATTAAATGACGGTATGAATGGTAACTTTTTCTTAATTTAGACCCAAAACCAATGATATGAAAGGTTAATTTATGAATTTCAAAATTTATACTGTTGAAAAGTTAGCAAAAAAGGCCCCCAAAACATCATATATATATAGACACACACACACACACATAAAAATACATTTATTATATGATTGTGAAGATGATATAAAGGATGAAAGTGAGACCTTTCAAAATAAAAACTCTAAAAATATATAACAAATATAGTTATTATTAGGAATAAACCAGCGGAAAAGTAAACAAACACAGAACATTTACGTGATTTAGAGCTAAAACTTTTACGTTTACAAATGATGGTGACAGATTCTACTATAATTAAAATTAGAGTACAAATTAAGAGAAATAAAATTCTCTAAGCCCAAAACCCAAATACACCCAAATCTAGGCTACTACAAATTTAATTGAAAAAATACAGTAGCCTAAAAGAAAAGAAGTCTTAACCATTCACCGGGAGTTGTTTGTTGTACAACTATGTTTCTTCAATTTGATTAAAGAAGAGAAATATGCACATATACATATACATATATAGGCAAGGTCAAGGAGAATCCTTCTTCTATTTAATTTTGTATTTCGTGTCCTACTAGCACCAAAACAGCCACTCTTTTTAATTCTTGATTTTCCTACTGCAATTTGTCCTCTTGCATGATGAGGTGGTAATTAAAAGAAGAATTTGCCTGCTTTTACTCCAAAATTACAAGTCATATCTAACAAATCTCCACTTTGGCTTGGATTTTTATAAATAGTAAATTACTCTCCACTATCTCTACAAATGCCCTAACCGAGAATAATTCAGATGTTGTAAGTAACATCCATCAAGTCAAAGCAATGCTTGAATTTGGACACTATAAGTGATTTAGTCAACATGTCTGTTGGATTATCTATTGTCCCAATTTTCTTCACAACAATCTTACCACTATCAACTATATCTCGAGCAAAGTGGTAACGAACATCAATATACTTCGTTCTCTCATGGAACATCTGATCCTTAGTCAAGTGAATGGCACTTTGACTATCACAATGGACAATAGCAGCATCATGAACCCAACACAATTCACTAAATAACCCTCTCAATCAAACAGCTTCTATTATAGCTATATACTTTGCCTCTGTAGTTGACAAAACAACAATTAGTTATAGAGTAGCCTTCCAACTGACAAAGCATCCACTAAGAGCAAATACATAACATGTAGTATATCTTCTTTTTTCAAGATTATCTGCAAATTTTGAATCAACATAACCAACAACATTGCTCTTGTAGCTTCTAAACTTAAAACATAATTCTGAAGTACCTCTAAGATACTAAAATGTCCATTTAACAACTCTCTAATGCTCCTGCCTAGGATTACCCATATACTTGTTAACTACATTGGCAACCTGTGCAATATCTGGATGGGTACAAACCATTGCATACATAAGACTTCCAACTGCACTGGAATAGGGAGCACATGGCACGTACTCTTTGTCTTCATCTATTTGTGAAGACATCATTTGTCTGTGGAGACATCATCTGTCTGTGGAGACAAAGCAACCAAAAATCTAAAATGAGCAGCAAGAAGAGTACAAACAGGTTTGACATTCTTCATGCCAAAATGTTCTAAAACTTTCTCAATGTACTTATCTTGTGTCAAATATAACAAACTCGTATCTCTATCTCTTTTGATCTCCATACCAAAAATCTTTTTCGCTAGACTCAAATCATTCATCTCAAATTCATTGTTAAGCAATACTTTCGTGCTAGCAATCTCATACTTATTCTTATAAGCAATGAGTATATTATCCACATACAATAACAAATAAATTAATGATATATCGATAAGCTCCGTGAGATACACACAACTGTCATACTTGTTTCTCGAATACCTATTACTCACCATGAAGAAGTCAAACCGCTTGTACCACTGACAAGGAGACTGTTTCAAACGATATAGAGACTTCTTCAACAAACAAACATAGTCTTCTTTGCCATCAATAACAAAGCCATCGAGCTATGCATGTAGATTTTCTCTTCAAGCTCACCATGCAGAAACGCGGTTTTAAATCAAGTTGTTTTAATTCCAATTTTAAAAATAATATGGTAATTCACAAAATCCATTGATTTAATTTTTTTATCTCCTGATATTTTTTGCTATATTGGACCAATTAGTGGTCAAAAAAGTGCAGCATCGATACCATTAGAAAGAGCTCACCGAGATCTACAGAATGAGATCCAATTTCACCACCTTCCACCGAACATCTGCCGTCACGCATCCTCCTGTTGTGAATTGGGGGGGACATTTTTTTATATTTTATACTTTTTGATGATTTTTACAAGAAAGTAATGCTATCACCAGGTCCGAAACTGTTTGCATCTCTAAATAATATGGTTAATCTCCTACCATATGTCATGTTTATATCGATTTTAAAAATAAATAAATAAATTTGGGGGTGGGGGGAGAGAGAAAATATTTGGTCATAATGAAAAGATATGACACAGTCACAGATTGTCATCTTTAACCCTGAATCCCTGATCATATGATTGGTGAAATTCTTAAAACGTTTCCTTGCAAGGAATGTATATTTTTATTTATTGCAAGAGCAAAACGTACGTAAAATCTTTATTTTACGTTTCTAGAAGAAGAAAAAAAATCAACGTTAAAATTAATGATCTAGTTGACTAATATCATTTAACAAATATCAACAAGAATTTTAAATTTACAAAAATTGAACATATTTTTATAATTTTTAAAGATTTTATCTAAATACAAAATTTTGAAGTTTAATCTGTTCAAAAAATTTAGATTAAATCACAAATTAAAGCAATCGATAATTTAATTAATTATAATTAAAAAGTTTTTATTTTTATATATTATATGAGTTATTGATTAGTAAATCTTGATTTTAAATTTATTTTAATAAAAAAGAAGTTCTAGATGGAATTTAAAGAACTTAACGTAGCCAATTGCACTTGACTTCTGGCCAGCAAGGCAAAGGGTATAAGCATCAAGCATTTAAGATGTTTCCTTTCAAAAGAAGGTTACATATTTAGGTCATGAGCATTATTATATATATTTATAGTCCTGAATTAGCTTCTCAACTTGAGATTATCAATCTGTAAGAAGAGAGGGGTTTTCAATAATTCAAGAAGTTTATTAAGGTACAATTCCTCCTCATTTCATGAGTTCCTCTTAGCAATTTTTTTTGCTCTTCATATACCGTATATAATATTTTGAGACCAATTTTGAATGCTTGGGGCTAGTTTTCTCTTACATGGATTAGAATCCAATCATATTGTTATAATTAACAGACTGTTTCGAATCGTTTCGGTTAAAACGGTTCGATTAATCGATTAAATCGATATTAAATTGATTAATCAAATAAAATATATTGGTTAATTGATCGGTTGGTGGTTAATTTTTTTTAACCGTATCGATCGTTTAATCAATTAAGAAATTAATTAATATTAATAATATGTTGAATTTAAATATAATATATAAAAAATATTGAGAATAAATTAAATATATAATAAATTTAAAAACTTATTTATATAAAAAGTGTTGGTTAATGTCAAAATATTTAGATTAATTCAATAAAAACGGTTAAAAAAATGTTTCACCGAAAAAAATAGTCAAATTTGTAATTGATCCTTTGATATTATTAAATTTATCAAATTTGATATAACCGTGACTCTATTGTTACTAAATGTTTACGGGGATGTTTAAGATAATCGTCTCTAATCCTTATTTAAAGTAACATTTTTTTTTTTTAAAAAAAAGTTCTTTAAATTGCTTTAAACAAAGGTTAAAAATAATATCAAATATTATTTATAGACAATATTTAAATTATTTTTAAAATTTTAAACTAATTTAAAAAAATTAAATTTGTTTAACTTCTAACCAAACCGACGATAAATGTGAATGGAAGTGGCGTTCAAATGAAATGTTCTTCGTTGTCTAATGTGCGTGAAGTACGTGTGGCAAAAGAGCATTAAATTTGTTTTGTCATTTGGGCGAGTCAAAGGCTTTACGGTTGGGAGTTAGCCCAATTATACCAGAACAATACCACTCTACTTCTTTGATCCGTCAAATAGTCTAAAATTGAGATTTTCCCTTTTCTTTGTGGGCCAAAAAAATATCTTTTAAGCTTTGGACTCTTTATGGGCCCAATTCCTTTCAAGTGGAGAGTTTACAGCTTGCAAGAGCAACTCTCTCTCTCTCTCTCTCTAATGTTCATTTTTTTACCAAAGAAATTTATTTATTTAATAAACTTAAAGTTATTGAGTATTTATTTAATGTATCAAAAAGATTATTACTTATTTGCATTTATTCAAAATTTTCATAATTTTGCCTTTAAAAAAATTTGTAATTTTGGTCTTTATAACTCTTTTTTTCTTTTACTTAACTAATAATTAAGATAAAACATGTTAATTTAATTATGAAAAAAATGAATATTATTCATTAAATTAAAAATATTAAGTATTATATAAATTATAAATTTAGATAGTTAACTTTAAATTAATTTTTTTTTATATATATTCAATATGAAAAAAATGAGAATACTTAAGTAGAGAAAATTTCGTAAACTATACTTTCTATCCAATAGATAAGATGCACTCAACTTAAAGCGGAAAGATTTATTGAAGTTGTTTTTCTTTTTTTTGTTTTTGTTATATATGTTATAAATTGATTATATATATTTATGTGTAATTAATTGAGTTAGAATTAAGATATTCTTCAATAATTGAAGAAATTTTTAGATTAATACACCGTTAGATGAATGTCATATCTGCATAACCGATGATGTGTCATTTATATAACGATTCTTTAATCTAAAAATTCTCAAAAGTTACCAAAGAAAATTTGACATATTAAAAACATCATAATTTTAATCAACTAGATTTAACCTTTCTTGAAGAAAAAATGGCCTTTGGATTGAAAAAAAAAAATCTTGATTCCGCCCTATATTAATGAGCAGCTGACTTGTTATCATTACATTCATTCTTTGCAAATCTACAATACTATTTAACTTATATTTGTACATTAGTCGTAGGAGAATATTTTTGCAGGGATCCATGTCTATGCCTTGGTTACTCTCTCAATGGCTATTCCTCTTCCTACAAGTATTAGCAACGCTCTTCCATCTCTCCCATGGTGATGTTGGCACTGCTGCTCATTACAGTCCCCCGTATTTACGTAAGTGCCACTGAACCCAAAAAAAAAAATAGAATGGCATAATTTAGTGAGCTCGAGTTCACAAATCACATCCGTTGATCAGAATCACTTTCGAATATTCATTTGATTTAATGGTTACGATGAACTCGAACTCACTGAATCGTTTCCGAACTTCCATATGTAACAGATATTTGAAAATTTTGCCTCAATGTTTTTAGTTTGGATTGTTATACTACAGCGACTGCCTGCTACAGGAACGATCAATCACAGTTCCCGTCGAGCAACCTGTTTGGGGCAGCGGGTGAAGGGGTATGGGACAACGGTGCAGCTTGTGGAAGGCAATATCTGGTGAGGTGTATAAGCGCAGTTGTGCCTAGAACTTGCAATCCAGGCAAAATCATACAGATACGGATCGTTGATAGGGCACAAACATCGGTTTCTAGGCCTTCAAGGAATGGTGCGACCATTGTTCTTTCAGAAACTGCATTTGGTGCAATTGCAAAACCATCTGCACCATTCATTAACATAGAGTTTCAAGAGTAAGTTCAATTTATTTACTGATTCATTATCTTTTCTTAATATACACTGGGTTTAACTGATAGATTCATTTCCTACTATCACAGGACTTAAAAACTCGTTTGTTATGGGATAGAAACAGTTTATGGTTTGGAAAATAGTTTTGAAACATTTATAGTAAACAATGGTAAAGTTATTAATAGGGTTTCGTAGAGAAGAAATTCTTTCCTACACCAAGTATAAGCTACCATTTTTGCATCGAATAACTTTATTGGTAGCATAAATAGTGGTTATGTAGATATTACCGATGAAATTGCTTAATAATTATCAGTGAAATCTTCATCCGATATAAAATTTATAATTTACCTTAAGTGCAAGTAAGAATTTTTTTTCATGAAGACCACAACGATTTTTCATGGGAATTCTTTAAATTGAACAAGAATAATTTGTTTTCGACCTGCTTAAACAAGTAGACATAATATGATGATTTATAATACTTATTTATCGTTGATAAAAAATGTTAGAACAATTTTTTATACAGACTTATTTTTAAAAAAACAGAAACAATTTTTTACACTGTTAAAAAAATTGATTCAATTTTTATTTATTAAAAATATAAATTATTTCATTCTCTATGGATAGAATTTAATAGAAAGCTTTTTTTTCTCTCTCCATGTGCAGGGTTTGAACTTTAAAAGTAGAAATAGCGGTGGTACTTGGTTTATCAAGTGACGTCGCTGATCGAACGGAAAAGTCAAATGTGTTCAGTTATTGTGATGACGATTGAATGTGTCGTTTTCTTGCAGGATCAAGATTCAAGATTCAGTATCTACAGTTGAAATAATAATAGCAAATAGCTTAGACTTTTAAAATTTAAATTCATGTGGATGTTTTTTTAAATATTTACGTTGATTTTTTTAAATTAGAATCTGAAATTAAATTTGAGGTGAAATTATAATTTTTTAATTATTTTAATATAAAAAAATATAATTTTATCTCAATTTTAATTTTAAACAATAAAAATGTAATGTTATTTATTATGTGCAATGTTTCGTTATAACTGTACCGTTAAATTCCGACAAGTTTTGTTAAATAATAATAAAAAAGAAACCCATCTTCTTCAACCTTTATTAGTTCTCAACAAACCCAAATAAGAACTCCATTTTTCAATCATAAAAACCTCTCAGTATATGAGAAAATTAAAACCAGCTTCATTAACTTGAAACTAATTAAAGCATAAAAATTGTAAAGAATTAAAGCAACAAAAAAAATGACAAATTCAGGGAAAAAAATCAGAAAAGCAAAATAAGAGCTGAGAAAAATCACCGAAACATTACCAACAAGCTAAAGCTTAATCAGTTTCAAGAAATCAACCCCCCAAAAAGAAAAGTAAATAAAACAAATTTATTTGGGTAAAGAAAAGAAAAGAAACTCACTTAAACCCAAAATTCTTATCTTTCCTCTCTATTGCAGCCCGCCGTGAAGCTGTTGTGGTAAAAATAAGGAGGGAAGACTCCGAATCCAATATCAATGAGTAAAGGGAAGACTGTAATCTTATAAGAGCCAGAGCTTTCACTCTCTCATGAAGCCTTTTAAAACCTATGTGGGCTTGTTGCCGCCAAATACGTATTGCTGTGTTGGAGTCTGGGCCTGCAGAACCTGCACTGGGAAATGAGGTGAGCTAAAGAGTCATCGGAGGGAGATGCCTTCGAAGCCTTTATTAGTATGGGTTTCTTGGAAGTGCGGGAATGGCGTTGTTTTTCTCCTTTTAGGTCAAGAATCTGATCCCTCTGAGATGTGCATACCTGGGTCCTTTTATAGTGTTTTGGGGATGAGGTGGCCCTTATGCTAAGGCGGTGGTGTCCTGGAAGTCCTGCTGTGTGGACCAACGTTGTCCGTGTATTGCCTCATTATTTCGGTTTAAGGTTGTCCACGTATCGCTCTGCTATTTTGATCCAAGGTTGTCCACGTGTCGCGTCTTCATTGGGCATATGTTTTTATTAGGCTGTATCACAGGCTCCCCATTTCCTCAAGTACATTTATGTGCTCAATGAAGTTTTGCATGGTTCGGTCTCAGTAAAGGGGCAATTAATTTGCCGAGCCATGGTGGTGCCGAGCCGAGCAAATGAGGAGTAGTAAATACGCTTGGCCTAGGAGACACTAAGCCGAGCATGTGTAGAGCAATTTATATGTTCGGCCTTGGAGACACTGAGCCGAGCATGTGTAGAGTAATCCATACGCTCGGCCTAAGAGACATTGGACCGAGCATGTGTTAGTAAAAGGCAAAAGGCATTAGTTTACATGTAAAAGTTGTGATTTAAACATAAAGGTGTGATTTAAATCTAAAGGTTGTAATTTAAACAGAAAGATGTCTGATTTTTTAAAAGTTTTTAAATAGACACAATATGGTCCGTTAAAAACTAACAGACATGATCGTAAGGCTCTCATTAAATCTGAAAAAATCATGTCTTTCCAACTAAAAAAATATGACTTTCTGTTACCATTTGAAGAAGTGCTTCTATACCTATAAATACCCATCACTTCCCACTTTCAGAATACAATTCATTTTTCATTATTTCTTCTCTCTTTTTCTCTCAAAAATTCTGTCATAATATTTCAGTATTTCAAAACAGAATTAAATCAGAAGTTCTTCAGATTATACTGTCTGCAGACTTCAAGTTTGAGACTTGGTTGTATCTTGGAGGTCTATTCATCTGTAACCCATAGCAAACTTGTTTATACAAGTGGAGATGAATAAGCCTTAAAGACGGTGATTAATTCACGCCTTTAAGTTTTGATTCTCATATTTTACTCTCATTTAGAAAAATTTACAACAATTTTAAGGTTTTATTTCTGTCCAATAAAATGGAGACAAAATCAGTCAAGATGATGAATCAAAACTTCGTCAAGCTAGATCAAATTCGATGGAAATAATTTCAGCTTATGGCAAGACAAGATTATCTTCTTACTTACTGCGTTAAAAGTTTCCTATATAATGGATCCTAATCTGCAGTCCATTCTTGATGATCCAATACCTAAGGAAGGAGAGTAGCCTTAAACAGTTGTGATCGAACAACTACATAAAGAAAATAAGAAAAGAGAAGAGATCACTTGTACGATCTGTTCACTGGCATCAAATCTGTGAAATCAAGGTTTGACTAAGTTCTTGCGAAACCAAATGGTACGCTTGAATTTTTTTTCCTGCGCACTTGTTTACACAAACATTAAAGTGAATATGATTTGTGATTTTAAAGAGACTCAATTTTAAGTTTGCGTGCATATATAAGAGATGAGGTTTAACTGGGAAAACTTTTGATTGCAACAGCAATTTTGAACCATTGCTAGTGAAGTAGTTGGCAATAAAATTTCAATTGAAAATATAAAATGTCCTTTAACATCTTATTTTATTTGTCATGGTTATTCTGATACCTTTTACATAAAGGGAAAAATAATTTTCTTTGGTATATAGTGGTATGCAAATTTAATTATTTTGAAAACGAAAATGAATATAGAATACATTTGAGGATGACAATAACATGTCAATTTGTTTAATTTGATTTGTTAAAATTGCGAGGTCATTTGGTCTGTATGCTTTTAAATTTATAATTTAATGTTATTTGATGCATTAAATTATTTAGTGACACTATAAATTTATATGAGATAATAAATTGAGATTTATTATAAATTTATAGTAAAAGTTACTATGAACTTTTATTGTTATAGCTTATTTGTGTTTAAGTTGTTGTCAAATAAATTTTGACTTTAAAAGGTATGGTTATATATCTATCTAGTGGGAATGATATAACATCTCTAGATTTATTCGTAAAAAAAATTAATGTTCAAATAACAGTATCTTGCTTAAGATATTACTGTTGCATATAAGTATGAAGGGTATGTCTTTAAGACATAACATGAATATAAGTAAAATTGTGTTGAAGCACAATAATAGGGGTTGTTTTGGTTTGTGCATAGAAAACTCACATGATCAATTGATACATGTGTAAGAAGAATTAATTATAAATGCACACATGAAAAATGACATTTCTATAAGTGGTGAGTGAGGATGCCATATAACCCGAACATTGTGATCACCATGAATGTTATTGTATGTGTATCTTAATGAAAAAGACATAGTGATGTATATGGTAATATTGAACAAAGGTCTTAATGATGAATCAGAGAGCCCGACTACTTGTTTCTGACAAAGTAAGAGTCTTTGTACTGATAAATGTGTGGGTGTATCAAAATTGGGCTTCGTTTGTATGATTCAATTCCTCAAGCATATTTGTTTATGGCTACATTGAGTAGTAACTTGTGTATTAAAAAATAACACACGTAGTAGAAATGTGGGGGTCATTTCGTTGTTTAACAATGAAATAATTAATTTTCTATTGTTGTTAATGTAAAAAAAATGTATATATCTTTTAAATGTGGAGATATTAATTATATTATAGAATACCATAAATATATGTGAAAAATTGTTAAAATCTTGAAACTTATATGGTTGATATAAGTGAAACCAATAAATACACTTTATGAAAATTAAAATGAGAAAGCTTAGTGGGGGTTATGCTTTGAGTACTTTATAGTACATTACGAGAATATACAAATTTACCAAAATCTTTGGTTACTTAGAAGAAATCATAGATTTGATTTGAACTAGCTGTATCAAAAGGATTCACCAATGCTAGTCGGATGACGAGAGTAAGAGATATAAAATACGAAGGAGGAGGTGATTTTCTTGAAAGAGCAAGAAACAAACTTGTATATCTCACATAATGAAATCCGAATTAATTGTCTCGATAACAACTGAGAAAAAAGGTTGAATGGATTAATTAGAAATATATTGTTGAAAATAAATTTTATGGCTACATCCTATGCATTTAAAATCCATACTTTGTGATAATTAAGTTTTGTGAGAGGTACCTTCAATATTAAGTCTACACATATCAGTCTTAGACATAAGTATGTGAGATAATTGATACAAGATAGTATCATTACAATTGTCTATGTAAAGTGAAGTAAGAACTTGGTTGATCCACTTACTATGTCTCTTGCACTTACTAAGGTACTCGCAAGAGACATAAGTAATACATCTAGAGAGATTGTTCTTAAACCATTTAAAAATCAACAGTGATGGAAACCCAACTTAATTCTAGTAGACCACTAGTCCTAGATTTTAATGGGTAATATCAAGTTACTATGATTGACTGTTGTCACAAAGTTAGCCCATAATTGAGAAAGACAATATCGTTCGTTACGTTTTAGAGGATGAGTTAAACTCTTAATGAAGTTATAAAATGCGTTCTAGTAATAGAAACGCAAGAAGAACTTCACCTATATGAACGAAGGAGTGGTGCCATTTCTTATAGAGATTTATAATTTGCTTTCTTAAGGTTCATGAAACCAGGATATACCACATGGCCATAATAGTACTAAGTGAAATTAAATTCTCACCGAAGTAAGAGAGTTGTATGTGTGTGGTAGCTCCGGTTGTATCACATAAGAATGTTGGTTTAATTTAAAGGAGACCATTCATTTCGATATGACTTTGAGTTATTTATACTAATAGAAGGTTTTAAATCGAAAGATATCTACTTTATGCATACAAGACTCGGAGATATTGTGGCAATATTTTTCAAAATTAATTTTTCAAATAAGTGGGAGATTGTTAGAAAAAATCATTTAAAATGATATTAAAGGGTTGTTTGAAAACCCAAAAGGCATTAGCTTAAATCTAAATGGTGTGATTTAAATCGAAATGTTGTAATTTAAACAGAAAGATGTCAGAGTTTTTAAACAGAAACGATGGTCCGTTAAAAACTAACAGACATGATTGTAAGGCTCTCATTAAATCTGAAAAAAAAAATCAAGTCTTTCCAACTAGAAAAACGTGACTTTCCATAACCATTCGAAGATGTGCTTTTGCACCTGTAAATACCCATTACTTCCCACTTTCATAATACAATTCATTTTTCATTATTTCTTCTCTCTTTTTCTCTTAAAAATTCTGCTATAATATTTCAGTATTTCAAAGCAAAATTAAATCGAAAGTTCTTCAGATTTTGTTGTCTGCAGACTTCAAGTTTGAGACTTGGTTGTATCCTAAATAACTATTCGTCTGCAACCCATAGCAAACTTGTTTATACAAGTGGGGATGAATAAAACCTTAAAAATAGTGATTAATTTACTCCTTTAAGTCTTGATTTTTATATTCCGTTCTCGTTTAGAAAAATTTACAACATGTTCAACATTGATCTCGGATAGTCGTTATAAGTAAGGTTGGGTATAAGTCGGTTTTGGTTGGATTGGTCTAAAAACTCAATCTAACATGATAATATTGGATTGACAAAAAGTCCAATCGAAACTCAATCTGAGATCCAGTCAAGTTGTTATTAGGGATATTCATTAATTGATGAAAACTGATTAATCGAACTGTTTTGAATCATTTTAGTCAAACGGTTCGGTCAATCATTTAATCGATACTATATCGATCGGTTAATAGTGGCGGTGAAAAAAATCCTTAACTGTTTAACTGATTAAAAAATTATTTATTTAATTAATTAATATTAATAATATATAAAATATATTAATTAATAAGTGTATAAGCCTTAAACACCCCTACTTGGAAAGTACATAAATTAATATTAATATTAATAATATATAAATATAACAACTAATAAATAATTCAAGTAAAATAAAAAAATTTATAAATTTAAAAAACTGAAAAATTGGACGGTTAACCAATTAACCAACTGAAATTAATTCGGTCGGTAGTGGATGATAGGCCTAATATAAATCAGTCAAAACTGTTAAAAATTTGTACCGAAAAAATTGATTAAAAATTTTAACCGATTGTTTAAACAATATACTTGTGACCCGACTGATTTGTGACGCGGCCAACTCAATCAAACTAGTCTGAATCGATTTGGGTTTACGGTTAATCTATTTTTCAATTTAAAAATTAATTTAAATATATTACATACACAAAAATATTCTTTTACAACAACTCATTATCTATCATTTTCAATTTAAATTTATACAAAAAAAAATATTCATTAAAATTTGTACTGTAGTCTTGCCACCGCAATCATACCTTTTCATTTCATATCATGATTTGGGATGGATTTCATGCTATATACTACGAATTCGGTGCAAACAAGTAAAAGATTTGCTCTATTTTGAAAAATGTGTGATGTAACACCTCAACGGTTGAAACCTTAAAATGTTGGTGGTAAAAAAATAAAGCTAAAGGTTTTTTTAAGTGCGTAGGCCAAACTTTAGAGTGTACAAATTAAGTCTAATTTAAAAATCATATATAATTATGTATTAATAAAATAAATAAATAATATATATATAATTAAATATATATTTATCGAAGTTACCAATTTTGCTTGAATTATGAAAATCTAAATCTATTATCCAACCTAACTTTTCCAATTTTTTTCAATCCAAGCTCAATTTAAAGTTCAAAATTCTAACTCAATTTGCACGGATTAGAATGATTTAACGATCGGTTTCCCATGTGATGGCCAAAGAAGAAGAAAAAAATCTCAACGCGCTTCGAAAGACTTTTGTGTGTGATAATGGACGACAAAGATAACTAATTGGTCAACTAATCCTAGGAGGCTAGGAAGGCATGATTGACGCCACAATTAGTAATGACATAAACAAACAAAATCTGTGTATATTGTATATACCATCAATTGATAATTTTCTGCCGTGGATTTTCTTCAGGTAGAATACCAAAATCTGCGCCAACGATTTGTGGGCTCAATGTGAATTTGTTAATGTAGGATTTCGGTCGGGTTGGATTTTTATGATAGGTGATCCGACCTCTTCAAAATGTTTTTTGAATACAAATATAAAAGATACAATTCCTTCATAAGACATAACTATTCATTTTCATATATATATATATATATATATATATATTTATTTATTGTTGGTTATGGATAACAAATTTTAATGCGGTTGGAATAAAAATAGTAATAGCATATATGAATGTTGATTGTTGAAAATGGCAATTTCTTCTGTACTACATAATAAGCCGTAATTTTTGGCATGATAGTAGCTACCATATTAGATATTAAATCTAGAAGTTTTGAGAGTCTAACTCTATCCGTGGAGAGAGAAACAAAATAATCTCGTTTTTGAAGGTTTAATGGCCAAAATTATTGTAACTTATTCATTTTGGGTCTAAATGTCGTGATAGTTTTAGAGTTATGTAGTATATAATATATATTAAATCTACAAAGTTTTGTAGAATAATTCTCTTGTATGAGAGAGAAAATTGAAACCTTAGAAATAATGTAAGAAACTTCAAATATTTTTCATAATTTATACAATCACTTTTGGGAAATAAAATTTACATGTTGGATAGAGCTTCTCACAAGCTTTCCAACAATATATGGCACGCATTTTTTGGATTCCTATAGAGAGAGGAAAAAGCCTCAAAAGTTTTAGTGTTTTTGGATAAAAATCGCTGACTGAAAGTTGAATATGACACTGTTCATCTTCCTTCTCCCATGCACCTATGGAGAGTGAGTTCACTTTTTCACCCTTTGGATGGTCCAAACGAAAAACGAAGGCCACCATCGTGCTCAGGACGTCTAGACAAATCGTCCGCCTCTAGTCCGATCATGATTGGACTCTGGGAAGATGGTGGGTGTACTGCACGTGCCACCTGTGCGAGTGTTGTGGCATCTAGCTATTTTAAATGTTAAATGCCACCTCCAATTGTCACTGGCGCGTGGTGACTGTGATGGCGTGATTTTTTTCGTTTTAATTAGAAAATCATTTCTGATTTTTCTATAATATTTCCAAAATTTATATTTTCATGGATTATTTAATATTACTTTCTGAATAAAACAATTTATTAAATAAATTAAGAATATATATTTTTTTGTTGGAAAATTTTTAAAATTCAAATTTGCGCATATTTGAGTGCGACAAACTTATTCTTGAGCTTGAAATGATTTTAAAGAAGGTTTATATTTAGTGGGAGCTTATAAAAGTTTCTTAATATTTGGTTTTCTCCACAATTGAAATCAAAATTGCTTGCATATATTTATTAACATGTAATTAAATTTAATAGTTGATTGAGCATGTTAAATTTTTTTTAAATTAAAGTATAGTACGACTCTTTGTGATTAATGCATGAATTTATTGATATCATCGTGATAGAAGTTCTATGATTTGTACCAAAAAAAAGAAAATACAATTTTCTTTAAAAACAAAATTTTGAAAATTGAGAGGAAAAAAATGGTATAGAACGTGATGTGTAAAATCAATAAATTAAGAGAGTCAAAGCCACAATAATGTTGGTCATAAAAGGTTGTGTGAAGCTAAAATTCCTTCATGAAGAAGGAGATTTTCCCTGGTCTAGCATCAATTTCGTGCAAACGTTATATGTATAACAAGTGCATGTCTGTTGACCAGAGATTTGATATTGGATAACCGAGTTTGACTCCTATACCTAATGGATGAACAAGTGTTTATCATCTCATAAAAAGGTAGGTATAATAGGAGATACGTGTTTTTTAGTACACACTTCATTGGATAAGTGATAAAAGTTATCGGTGCATGTTAGATCAAATTAAGTTGCACATAATACACTTTATGAAAGTGAAAGAAATTTAAGCGGCGCAAATAGTCTCCTCGATGGGTATAAAGGGGAATATAATTGAAAAAATGGTACAAAGTGAATAAGCTGCTTATAATCATCATATTTAAAATTGTATGCATCAAGTAACTCATTTAAATTACTTAGTGCACGAGAGTAGACACTCTTCCAATTTAATGAGTAAAATTACCCGATAGAATGTTGAACACATAAGAAATTCACTAAGTGATTTTTTATCTATGTATATAAGTTGTATGCTTCAGTAGCATAAATTGACACAAAGCTTAATTGCACCCATTATATCATGGTTGAGCATTACGCCATTACGTAAGCAGTGTCATTTAAAACAATTTAAGCTACAGTTTTTTAGTGATTGTTTTTTTCCTGGTGGAGAGCTTGCAATGCTCATTATAATATTATTTTTGAGTTAACAGTGATGCACTTGCAGATTGCGCATCACACAATAAGTTAAATTTTATCGACATTATTACTTGGAGTAATAAGAAATGATAAAATTCTAATGCTCCCATGGCATTACAAGATAAGGTAATGCAGTAAGTGGAATGAAAATCGCCTTGAGGGGTAGTAAAGTCATTATAAATGAAATTTTTAGACAACAAAATGCAACCATATAAGTAACCTAAAATTGCTTTGCTCGTGTGTGCATTAGAAGCAACTTGAAATTTAAGGTCGGTTTGTTTCTTACTTCAACATTGTCATAATTTCTCTCCTTATTGGATAGAAGAAATAAAGGATAATCTTGAAAGTAGAGTGTTTCCTGAATATTAGTAAAGCTAACTAAGGAAATTGATTAATAAAGTTGTGCATAAGTAGCACATCCATACTCTATATACTATTGGAGTGAGATTGACAAGAGTTTTTCAATCATATAAATTGGAAAACTTCATATTGTGGCACTTACTATAAATCGGTCGAGGATATAAAGAATTTCTTTAAACACTCAATTTTAGTGGGAGTGGCACAACAAATTGTGGAATTGGTTCACAAAAATCATCAATTGTACGAGTAATCGAGAAAGACTTTCGTATCGTCTTTTAGAGATTGAAATTGAATAGTTTTTGTATTTACTTTGCCTGATGATGATAAGCCTATCAGAAGAAAAATGGTCGCTCTCTTCTTAATATAAGGTGGATAGAATCCATGAGAAGAAGCTATGTCTACGATTTGGTTTTTTTTTTTTTTTTTTTCGCTTTGGAATAAAGTAATTGGGAACATGTTCTCAAAAGCCCAAGTGTAAGGTAAATTGGATTCATCATAAAAAGTAAAGTATACCTTGTGGCAATGATCTAAACTTGATAGAAGGGGTTATCTTATTTCTTTAAGTGCTTAATTTCAGTAAAATTTGTTGGCATGGATTGGTCTAAATTTCGTTTGAAACAGTGAATCTAAGAAAATTCATATTTATTAGGTTGATTATAAAGATCTATAATGAATGTCTAAACGTCTTTAGATAGACGAAGATGGTGAATTAAAAATCGTTAAAAGAGCAGTATGAGTATCTTTAGGGATTAGCCATTTTTTTCTAGTTTGAAGCATTGGAACATATAAGGATATTCAATACACAGTTATCTCATCATATTAGATGACTATGATAGTCAACTTGAGTCTCATGATATCTGAAAACAAATGAGTTTGCACAGATGATCATTAGAAAAACAACGTATAAAATTTATAATAAAAGTAATTTTGTGAATTCTCGCTACGACAAAGTTGAGAATAAGATGCTAGAGTTGTGTTGAGTTTATATAGGCGTACTTGTATTAGCATTATCTTTGGGGTAGATGGTATAGATTGTTGCCTCATCCTTAACATAAACCCTTTTATTGACCTTATTCGCCAATGGGTGGCTGAATATAAAAATACTCAAAGAGTAAAGTAAACACTTCTGTGGTGTTGTCATGAGTACGCTTCTATTCTTGGCAAGGTGGGGAATTTATTGTTTGAAAAAATGAAAATCGATTTAGTGAAATTTCTTATAAATTTATGAAAACCTTATCTTTTATAATTTATTGCTAAATAAGTTTTTCAAATGAGGTTGCCAAAAATAGTGAGAGTGAAGCTCCACTTAATGAATATTGAAATGATTTTTTGCCCAGTGGGAATGTACCATTAGGAAATGATTCTCATCCAAGTTATGATAAGTTAAAACAATAAAAGAAATGATTCTCATCCAAGTTATTGCTAAATAAGTTTTTCAAATGAGGTTTCCAAAAATAGTGAGAGTGAAGCTCCACTTAATGAATGTTGAAATGATTTTTTGCCCAGTGGAAATGTACCATTAGGAAATGATTCGCATCCAAGTTATGATAAGTTAAAATAATAAAGTAAATTCTATTTTTCCTATGAGAGCTTAGTAGAGAATTTTTGTATATATGCTTCACTGTGTCATATTCTGGGAACTTAAAATATTTGAGAAAGCAATATAATAAGATTCTTTCATTGATATAGGATTAGTAGAGAATTAATTCTCTAATCATCAGAAGATTGGTAAAGAATCGTTTGTTTGTGTCTTATGAGTCTTGATTGTAAAAGGTCATAAGTTTTCATGCTCTATAGATGAATGGTTAATATTTAGTGAACTGAGATATATTCTTTCGTGTGATCCAACTTAGAGTTGTAGATTATGTTCTAGCACCAATAAATGACTATGTGAAGAGTGTAGTGCTTGATGAAAGAATTCGTTAAGTGGTATGATTTCATGCATTGATGAATGGAAAGTTCACTTTCTTATATATTTGTCACTTAATGTACTAAATCTTTTCTAGATGAACATTGGATGACTTAGATGATAGTGTGGTTTATGAAGTGAATAGAATAAGTTCATTAGTGAGCTTCTGATGCAACTAAGGAAAATCAACTAAGGAAGATCATTGAACCTTATCAAGCTATGGGCTTATGATAAGGAATCTTGATGTGTCATCAATGATCCTAAAAAAGTACACCTATTGAATATATGTTGTTGATATTGAAAGTTAAATTATTGCCTATAATGGTTGTCTTGATAGGTATAGACAATGGGTTTAATGAATTCTACTTCATTCAAATTATGGATCTGAGTAAACCCATTGACATTTAAAAGAGACGGATTATATCATATATCTCAGGTGTAGCTAATAAAGATGACTCAAGTATCGTAAATAAGATTACAACTGTTTAAAGTATGTTTCTATAGCATACTTAACAATATTGTAATTGTTCCCTATTAAGTAGAAATAGCTCATGCGAGTCATGATTCAATGTATCCATGTAAAGATATTGAAGCATGAACATTATTTTTGCTACAAGGAGCGAAATGAAAATAGGAATGATTGTGCATTTTGAGAGTTACTATAGTAAAACAAGAATAGTAAAAGTTTTAAAGCATTTGTTGCTTGAAAGCTAGCTAGTTCTGCTTCCATTTATTAGCAACATTAAATGCTAATTTCTAAGATATCAATAAAGCTAATGGATTACTATTGATACTGCCACTTAGATGAGATTCTAGGTGAGGATCATGGTCACAAAGACATACGAACCTAATCTTAGTACTTGGTAACTTTTTAGGATTACAATACCGAATTTAAGTTGGCACAACAAAAGTTAAGACTGTGCAATAAATTTGATATGTTAATATTTTGAATAAATTTATAGTATGAAAAGTAGCACACATGTCATGAAATTGGTTTTTATGATAAAAGGTATGTCACCAGGTTAAGGTCGGTTCACTCAGACGAGCGATCCCTTTAGGCGCCTTGATAACGAGCTGAGACGAGACACTGTATACTTTTGTTACTTAGAGAGTGAGCAAAAAAATGTATAATATATGTTGAAAAAATTACTTTGCTTATGTCACCTTGACTAGGGCCAAGATGAGGTTAATAAATTATAAATGATAACTTGACCGAACATGATCATCCCACAATCATGTAAACCTAGAAAGTTAGCCAGATGCGAGATCTTAATTGAGCGCTTTAGAGGAGCAATCAAGTTGCTTGAAATAACAAGCCAATTGAGGACTCGGGTTAGGCGCATGTGCACATGAAACGTGTAGTTACGACTAGTCTAAGATTCATATGGTGGTCTTGATTTATTAATAAGTAAAAGACATACGCTCTTCTTACAAGAGAAGTCCACCATAACATGTAATTCATACTGCATGTGCTTAATTCGACCTAGAAGGGAAATGAGTAGATGAAACCCTGCTTCCTCACTGTGTGAGTTCCTTGAGATTAAGTAAGCCTCAACTAGTGTCCTATGTCACTTTCGACTGTGTTCTTTAAGGGACAGGTCAATGTTCGCTACTTTAGCATGTTTCCAACGGTGATAAAATAATTAGTCTTATGGGACATGTCTAGGAAAGCGGTTGGTCTAAAACGAAAAGACACGAGTGCGGAAGGAAAACTATTTGGTAACATATCTTGCATTGGTGATTCATAACCTGGATGATTATATCTAAGATTTGGATTTGATATAATCATGAACACCGAATGACAAAGTTGGTTAAGTATAGCTCAGGCTCATGAGAGATTAGAGATATTTAAATCCGATGTGGCCAAAATTAATCCGGGGCACATAGAGACACCATTATTAATGTCATTATTTTTTTCTTAGGGTTGAAGCTACTATGTATCCCTAACAGGTGCATAGTATTGAGCTCCCAAGTGCAGGTGTACTCGCAGGTCGCACAACCCATTTGCTCATATAAATTTCTCGAAAGAAAGTTTGTTGATGAAGATTCATTTTCTCTCTAGTTGGGCGGTGTTGAGCCCATCATGTGCGAGCAAGAGATGTAGGGTTTCGGGTCGGGTCAGGTCGGGCGCTCATGATGTCTTTTGAATACAAGTGCAAAAGACACATTTCTTCCAAAATGATACAACTCCTCTACAAGACATAACTCTTCATTTTTCATATATATATATATATTATTGGTTATTGGTAACCAATTTTAATGCAGTTGAAAATAAGAATACTGATAGAAAATGAAGGAAGAAATAACACATGTTGTAGAGAGAGAAACGGTAGAGAGATAAAACCATTACCGTTTTTTTTTAAGAAAAAGACAAAGTATTTGGATGATGAAAATTTGTGTACTTTTCATTTTGTGATCATAGACGCGATTATAAACGAGTTAAAAGATGTAAAGATCAGAGAAGAGTCCATAGTACAAATTTTTTTAAATTAAACCGATAAAAAATCGTTTTTCGCTGTGTTAATATGTTTCTGTTAATTATCTCTCTGTTTGTATTATTTAATATTTATCTGAATGAGAGTGTTGCTTTCTGTATCGTGTTTTCTTCCGACAAAAAATAAAAGTTCCCCCTGGTTCTCATGGGATGGCCAGCTTACAGTCACTAAAGAAAACAAACGTTTAGTTCAGGTTAGGTGCATCTTTTGAAAGTTGAAATAAATGAGGGGACCAGCGACCAGAAATGCAAGCTGAATCTCTTAGCTGCTGCACACCTTTGAATTTACATTTATTACTCTTTTTGTCCGATGTCACTCTTTTCTAAAATTGAAGCTAGATGTCTCGAACCACTTTTAAGAAGTATTATTTAAATATGCTTACTCAAACATCGTCGTAGTATATTTTTTAATTCTTTTTCATTTCTCGTAACCGTGATGTAGCTAATTAAAGTCTCTTATAAGAATAAAATAAGTATTTTTGAAAGGAAAATAATATAAAATAAAATTGATCTCTTATCACTATCCCCATAATAGTACAATTCTAGTAAAAAAAACTTTTATGAAACCATTTTTATAAGAGTGCTTGAATTTGCAGATAATTATGCTCTTAATTCTTCACTTTGAATGAAGATTCGTTTACTATAAAAATATTACTTTTAAAAATTATTTTTATAAAAATGTTTGGTTTAATTTTTATTTATAAAAAATAACAATTATTTAATAAACGGGACCAAATTATTTATAAATCTTTTAATTCACCCAGACACATAAATTTTATAAAAGTTAATCACCATTAATCACCAAGTTATTTATAAATTTTATAAAACAGCCAAGAAAAATCAATATTCTCACTGCTGACTATATATATATATATATGTGAACATATTAGCGAGAAGAAGATAAGGGAGTAAGACGGTCAAAGGAGAAGAAAAAAAGCTAGGTTGGCTTATGTTACATAGGATGAATAATATAAAGTACGGAAAATTATAAAAACATTCTTACAGTTTGATATAAATTATAATTACATCCTCATATATTAAAGTATATTAATATACCTCTAACTCTAAAATATAGTTAATCTAGATTAATAAAAAAATATCATAAAATACACATGAAAAATAAATAGTTTAATTTATTAATATTTAATTATTGACGAGTAATCATTGTAAAATCATTGTAGTTTGTACACATTTATAAGAGTGTTTTTGTGATTTTTTTTATAAAATATATAATTATGGCCCACGCCCATATGCAAAAGTATCATTAACCAAACGTTTTTTATTTTACAAAAGTTTGGCCTGGATCATGACCCAGACGTGCCCCGTGAGTGGTCGAAGGATATAATTCAATTATTTGTTTCTCAAATGATTGTGCTTCCATAAGTTTGGGCTAAATTATGATTTTTGCCCTTATATTTGGGAAGTAGTTTTAAAATACTCCATATATCCCGCTTTGGATGTCGTTGAGTATTTTGCACGCATTCAAGAAAACTAGCTTTTTACATTTCAAATTGAGAGATTGTTGGTTAGATTAGGTTTAAAAGTAATGATTTAGATTAGTTCGAAATTGTATTAGTAAATTTAAAAAAATTTACTGCCAATATTAATTTTTGAGTTTCATATTTATACTGACGTTATTAATGAAGTTTTTAAAAATTATCAGTGAAGTTTCGAGTTGATCTAAAGCCAATGTCTTGTTTGATTGTGGTAATGGTCTAAAGCCAATGTCCTATTTGATGGCGATAATGGAATCAAAGTTGTAATGTAATCGAGGTTGTAATATAATCGAAGTTAGAATCTGATTACATTGTTTGGTTAGAACATGAAAAAGATCATTAAATTGAAATATGAATCAATTACAACGTTTGGTTAACATGTTCGTACAATTAGAATGAAATCAGATTGATTAAAATGTGTTTGGGAATCAAATTTATCATATTAATTATTATATTATATCATATTAATTTATTTATAGTGAACATATTATTTTATTTATAGTGAACATATTATTTTATATTTACTTATTTCTTACTATTACTTATTAATAATTTATAATTTTATCATATAATTATCTTATATTAGTATTATTATTTATATATTATATTATTTTTATTAATATATTATATTTTTACTATGATGATATTATGTAATTATTCAGATTTTTTATTTTATGATATTTAATATTGTTTCATTATATTTAATATTATTAACGTTTTATTATATATATCATGTTATTTAGTTTACTATCATAATATTATATTATTTAACTATATTATAATAGTTAATTATATTATTTTAAAATATTTAGTATTATATTAATATTTAATTATGTTTTGAATATTTATTTATTAATTTATTTTTAAAATATATTTTATATTTTATATTTATTACTAATATAATGTTATTATATATTAAGTTATATTATTTACTATATTGATATTATCTTATTTTTGTATTATATTTATTATAATATTATATTAATATTTAATTATACTTTCAAATATTTATTAGTTTATTTATTTTTTTTGCTTTTAATAATACATTGGTATTTATTAATTATTACTAATGTATTTTTATTAATATATTATATTTTTTATTATAATAATATTATTTTATAATATTTAGTATAATATTATATTAATATTTAATTATATTGTGAATTTAAGATGAATCAAGGTTGTAATGTAATGGTTATTACAATAATATTATTACAACATTTTGGTGTAATGGGTTATGTAATATCTATTACAATCATTTTAAACCAATCAAACAACATAATAATCAAACATTTCATTACAATTTTGATTATTAAAATCAAACAAAACACAAATATTTAGATCCGACCTAATCAAATATTTTTATTTTAAATTAACCAATAAAATTTTACTTCTCAAAAGTAACCTTAACTTTTGTCAAATGAGTTAATGCTTAGCACCCAAGATGCAAGCCATAGGAGTTGCGTGTCAGCAGGGAAAGCTAAAACCCTTTTTTGGGTTTTAGGGTTATGTGAAGTGGACTATTATGAGAAACTAAAATTTTATCTTTTATGACTTTTTAGAGGTGGCAATAATTTTGGGGCATTCATTTTATAAAAAAAGTGACATTTAAAATGGGATAGAAGGATTAGTCTTTTAGCTTTTTATTTGTTTTAATTGGGTATTTAAACTTCATTAATAATTCAATTTAAAATATTATACCCAATAATTCGCCATTGACCAAACGAAAGTATACGTTAGAGCTGAGCTGACGAGACTTAACCCACAACTTTGGGATCAATTTCTATTTTTAATTTTGCAACTAAGCAACAGTTTCTCTTTTTAAATGTTAGATTGATTTTAGAATATGGATAATGACAGAGAGAAGAAGGAAAATTAAGGGATATTGTTTGTCTCCCCAAACATATGATTTATTTTTCTCAATTATTGTTGAGAAAGCCGTTATAGTGGACTTCTATTTGATTTTTGATGAAATTTTGGGTGAAATATTTTAAATTGGACCATTAGTAAATTTAAATACTTTGTTAGCTTTTTATTTGTTTTAATTGGGTATTTAAACTACTTGGTCCAAAAATTTTCTCAAATTTCCTTATAATATTCCAAAAGAGTTTCTAACAAACAAAAACAAGGTTATTCTTAGACAAATTTCTAATTTGACGTAATTAATAAAATCCAAACTAAACTCATACTATAGTAGGCCTAAAATTTCATATTTTACATTACTCATAACCTAAATCATGCTTTTGCACCATAGATATTAAGGATAGTTCAAGAAATCACCTAAAAACGAAAGAGAGAGAAAATGGTCATCAGATGTGTCTGCCCTAGACCGCGCATTTGACGATATTGGACACTCCTCTGGTACCTTCCTTCAAAATCTCATTACCAAATTCCTTGTGGTGTGGATGGGTGGGTCATTTGAAATTAGGGCGTTTTTAGATTTTAGAGAGAGAAAAGAGCTCAAAATTTCTCTAGAGAGAGAGGGTTTCTGATTGAAAATGAGCGGCTAAGATTGCTCTTGGGTTTTTAGAATACCCTTAGGGGAGAAATGACCATTTTGCCCTTTCCTCCCTTAATTATTATTTTTTTCCATTAAATATCTTCTCTATCTTTAGTATCCTTTAAAATATTCAAAGAATATCTATTCTCCACGTAACTTTTCAAAATCACCCTTGTCATCTCTTTTTATTCCCCTCTTCTAAAGTGTTTCAAAAATATTTCATCTTATAACCATTGACACTTGTCAATATCTCTATAACCTTTGTATTTATACCAATGCACATATGTTATTTGTATTTATACTCTTTCAAATTAGAATAATAAAATATTTGAATACTAAAATTTACCACAATTTTTTTTTTAAAAATTTAGTTATATCATTTATAAATTTACTTAAATATCTTCAAGTAGGGAATTCAAGAAAATTATAACTTTTTTTATTATTTACTATTGTTAATTTTTTTTAACGTAAAAAAGATTTAATTTTTGACCTCTTGCGTGATTAGCTAGACTTTCACTTTCCAAACATAACTAACCATCAACAGCTAAAAACAGGTTTTCTTGTAAACTAATAATGGTAATTTTGTCATTAAATTTACACTTAACTACTAATACATGTGGCTACAGCCGACAGATTGTCTCATTTGGCTCGGGATTTTCTGTTCATGATTTCTTTTACACGGAAAACATTATCAAAAAAGAAAACAGGAAAAGGGAGGAGTGGGATTAAAACAGAAAAAAGGGTGCAGAGTGTAACCAATAGCGGTGTTGAGGACGTAAATATTAAAAAAGAACAGGGTGTTTTAGTATTCTCGGGACCATATAAATATGCGGCTGCTTTCCGATGTTTCTCGATTCCCACTGTGTTGGCATCTTTCTGTGTGAAAAAATCTCAAAGCCTGATATCTCTAATTCCTGGGCTCAATTCGATATTAGGCGTCGAAGAAATGTCTGGCAAAGGAGCAAAGGGACTGATAATGGGCAAATCACCATCCATAAACAAAGACAAAGAAAAGAAGAAAGCCATTTCTCGCTCCTCTCGTGCTTGTCTCCAGGTCCCTCTTTTTTCTTTTTCTTTTTTTTTTTTTTTATCTCTCTCTATTTTATGTGCATGCATTAGTATGGTGTTTTTAGTTGTTATTTCTTTATGGGTATCTCGATATTTGATTGGCTTGTGGGGGGTTTGCGTTCTTGCTTCAATATTTCATTTCTAGTTCGTTATTCGTTTCTTATCTTGGATTGAGTGTTCAAGTACTTCAGTCTTTTGCTTGAAGGAATTTTTTGTACTCAGATCTTATGATATTATATGGCTTTATGCTGAGGAATTATGCTTAAATAGTATAATATTGAAGTTTTCTTAGTCATGGGTTGTTAATTTATTGATCCCTGAACATTGGGATCCTTCAATTTTCGTAGATTTTCTTGGAGTGTGTAGTAACCATACCCTTACCAATTTCGTATCCTGTTGGCACGGGTACATTAGGTAGAATGAAGAGTCTACAGCCGTCGTTTGCACATTCTTGATTTGGAAAGAATTATAGAATATCATCTTAGTCATGTTCTTTGAGGGTAGTATATCACACACTCGATTTCTTTGGCATTGGGCGTTGTTGATGCGGAATTCGTACGGACGAGCTCCCGAACAGCTGAGCACAGTTGATACTGAAAAGGAAAAGTCGCGGGGAATCCTCCGATCAGAGGGGAAGCCAAGAACTTTTTTTTCAGATTGGGCCGAAATAAATTATCAAAACTACAATCACTTGATAAAAAAATTAATTGGTCAGTAATTACCACAAAGCACATAAATATTAAATACATAATACTAGTTTTATATATATTTGATAAGTACGTGACTCAAACAAACTAGAACAAGTAATAGTCCACACTTAAGACAATATGCTTTTGATAGACACTATTTCTGATATTGTTTTGAATTGGTTTGCTTTTGACTTTGTCTTTTGTAATTTGAATTTTGTATTCTTCTGTTTCATTAGTTAGTTTAGATAGAACTGTTGTATTTGAATTTGGAGTTAGATAGAGTTGTTGTATTTGAATTTCCTTGTAACCTACTATAAATACTGATCAATGCAAAGTCATTTTGTGTAGCCTTTATTTCCTTTACTATCGTCTACATTTCTTTGTATACAGTATCAGAGAACCTACCATCACTTACTTTCTTTCTTTCTTTAATCTTTCTTTTCCTTTGACTTTTCCCTTTGCATTATCTCTACTATCTCTTTTTCTTCTCTAAGCCACTACAGTCATGACTACAAACAACAATTGGTATCCATCACAATTCTCTGGACATAGCAACACGAGCTGGCACTCGTCGCCAAACTACAATAATCACTCCCTCGCATCCTCCAATGCCGGGCCAAACTCCAGTCGAAATGATCGACCTCCTCGTCCCTATCTTGGTCACTGCCAAATTTGTGGAATTCAGGGATGTATGGCTAAAAAGTGTCCATCCTTTCACCTTGTTCCCATTTAGCCATCCACCATCACAAGTGCTTCGATGACCAACTCTCCAACACCATGGCAGCTTTAAGCACACTTTGCTGTGAACACTTCTTCCAACACTCCAACATGGCTACTAGACAGTGGTGCTTCTCATCATGTCACTATAGACTTGAGCAATCTATCCCTTCATATACCTTACACAGGTTCCGATGACATCACGATCGGCGATGGCACGAGTCTTCCCATCACTCACATTGGTTCCACTTCTCTTAACACTCCTAGCACCTCTTTTCAATTAAATAATGTTCTTTGTGTACCTAACATGAAGAAAAACCAAATCTCCATTTCAATTTTCTGTCTCAAATAATGTGCCCATTGAATTCTTACCCTCATTTTTCTTGTAAAGGAACTGCGCATGGGGGCAACTCTTTTGAAAGGCCAAATGAAGGATGGGGTGTATGAATAGCCATCCTCTTTTCCAATAAATTCTCCTCCGTTAGCATTTTCTAGTGTCAAGACAACTTCCTCTGAGTGGCATCATTGATTAAGTCATCTATCATCTCCTATTTTAAATCACACTCTTTCTCATTATCAATTAGACTCATCCACATCATTTTCTTCCAATTTTTTATGTAATGCCTGTTACTGTCATAAAAGTCACAAACTTTCATTTTCTAATTCTTCTCTTGTGTCTTATCAACCACTTGAAATAATTTTCTTTGATGTATGGACTTCACTTGTTTTCTCACATGATGGTTTTAAATATTATGTCATCTTTCTTGATCACTTCACCAAATACATCTGGTTTTATCTACTTAAGCACAAATCTGAAGTCAAAGATGTTTTTATAAGATTTAAAACTATTGTGGAAAAACACTTCACACTTAAAATTTGCACACTTTATTCGGATAATGGTCGTGAATATTTAGCTTTAGCCAACTTTCTTGCTACCAATGGAATCTCTCATCTCACTACTCCACCACACACTCCTGAACATAATGACTACTCAGAAAGAAGACATTGTCACGTTTTTGAAACAGGTTTATCCCTACTCTCTTATGCCTCAATACCTTTAACCTTTTGGCCTCAATCCTTTGCTACTGCAGTTTATCTAATTAATAGAATGCCAACTCCAACACTTAATCTTTCGTCTCCTTTTGAAAACATTTTTGGCACTTCTCCAAACTATTCAAAACTTCGGATCTTTGGATGTTTATGCTACCCTTGGCTTCGCCCTTATTCCTCTCACAAACTTGATGCTCACTCTAAACCATGTGTTTTTGTAGGCTACTCTCTTACACATGGTGCATATCTTTGTTTACATCCATCTACATGCAAAACATATGTCTTTAGGCATGTCAAGTTTGTTGAGTCGGTGTTTCCATTTCACACACTATCTACTCACCTTCCTCGTCCACAACCTGATACTGTGTCTACTTGGATTCCTCAGGCTATCATTGTTCCATTGTCAACCGCACCTTTGCCAATAAATGCCACCTCATCTTACGTGCAACTTATCAAGCAGCCACAGTGCGTAGTACCAACGCCATCTACCGGACCATTAGCCTCAACCACAAAAACACAACCTTTGCCATCCAATTCAACCACCACTGCACCTTCGCCCAACCCACCACCTGTCACAGTAACCACTTCCAATCCTTCAACCTCTCAATCTACTCACACCCACCCAATGATCACAAGAGCCAAAAACAACATTACCAAACATATTCAAAAACTAAATCTTTTCACTCAACTATCTCCACCCACTAACATAGAACCCACCACTGCGACCCTTAGAAAAAGCAATAAAAGCTATACAAAAGAGATCTAAATAATTTATCATTTTTAAAACAACAAAGATTGAATAATAATGACTCTAAACTTAAAGAAGTTCATGTAATTTAGCCAAATAGTTTTTTAGCCTTGGATTTGGTTAAGATAGGATTTCTCAAGTCCAAAAGAAATATCAAAGTAAGAAGCGAGAAAAATAATGCATTCGTTGGGGCCTTACAAATACAATTTCTTCATGTGGTTGTCGTGTTTGTAAAGCATGAAATCAGTCGCTCGAATCTTCTTAGCTTTAGCTAATTAAACTGTCATTTTCTTTTGTCATTCTCTTCTATTATTGCCCTTTTTTTTATTTACAAAATTTAAGCTTGACCCTGGGCCATATGGGAAAATATCAGTGACTAAGCCTTTTTTCACAGAATTTGGCCTGGGCCATGGCCCCAATGTGCCCGATTAGAGGCTTCAACTCTGCCTTCAATTCTAGCACTTTGTTGGAAAAAGTGGAAGTGAAAGAAAGCGAGAATAATGAGATACTTGGACCAGTGTGAGAATCCACTTAATATAATGAGAGAGTCCTAGCTCAATTAGGAATCTATTGCTTCCTTAAACCATGATTCTAGGTGAAATTACCTTCCTACCCTTGGTTAGACACCAACGGTTCATCTTATTGATCGCTACATGTCGGTTCATGATTGAGTGGTGTGCTTGGTGAGTGAAATTGATGGGGAACACGAGGAAGATTAGAATTAAGGATTTTAATCTAAGAATTAGGGAATATGGGAATAATCATGTAATTGAAAATATTAAAAATTATTATCTTAGTTAGCTTCCTATTGGAATAGGATTAGGCTTCTATTGTTCTTATATCTTTAGGATTTAGTCTTTATCTTTACGTTAAGATTTTCCTTATATATATGAGATTCTCATATGCTATTTAACATCTTATGAATGAATTTCATACTTTGTGATTGAGTGTTGAATTGTCCATGTGATTTGGACTACTGCTCCATGTGATTTGGAAAGATTTATGTGATTTGGATCATCTATCTTTAATTTCCCAATTTCTTTTCAATTCTTTCAATTCTTCCCTATTGTATTGCATCAAGTGGTATCAGAGCCTAAACACGATCCCCTACTACAACTCTCAAACACTCCACCCAAACAAGCCCTTAAACCCGAACCAGCATCCAAACAAGCCTTTAAAACAAGAACATCATCCAACAGGCCCTTAAACCAACACAGCATCAAAACCCATTGCCTACCGTAGCAGCACTTGATTTACTGTCGTCAGTCACCGTCCGCTACCGTCAGTTGCCGTCCATTGTTGCCCGCCAATGTCCAAGCAACTCAAAACACATCCAAAAGGTGTGGAATTCCCGGGCGACCAAAACTTGAGAATATCATTCCTTTCTGCCACCATCTTCAGCCTAAAAAACGGTCGCAACCGTTCTGTTTTTTGCCTTCACCGTAGATCGTCGTAACCCGCTACATCAACAATCGTCGCCACCATCGATCGGTGCGGAATCACCGGGAGATCACAACCCCCGAGTCCAAGCCGTCACCGTCGCCTGATCCACCGACAACGCCCAGGATTATAGAGGTTCGAACCTTCATTTGCAGGGCTCGATCTGCTCTTTTTCGACCAACCAACATTGGATCCGACATCTCCATCGTGACTGGTCAATCCCCCTCCGTCCGACACTGTTCTGACTAGATTCGTGTCGGGTCAGATCCAATCCAGCACCAACACGGTTCAGCTACAGAGGACAGAGGAAGATGAGGCGAGCCGAAGTCTTCTAACCCGAGCTGAGCCGAGCCATCAGTGGACCAAGTCGAGCCATTCTTTGATCTGAGCCGAGCCAAGCTAGTGCAAAAAAAATCAAGTGTCTTCTTTTTTGTTTCTTTTTCTAGTTACTGTAATTCTCTGTATTTTTTTCTGATTAAAAAAAAGAAGAAAAAAGAGAAGGAAAAAAAAAAGAAAACGAGAGGGAAAAATAAATATGTTTGAGCTATTTTAGTTTGATATCATGTCTTACTGTACTTGAATTCGCATTCGAGACCTACAAGCTCAGTTAGCAAGTAATTATTCTCGTTTGGATGATTTGAAATCCAAAGCGATCAAGTATTGTTGGTGTTATCTTCTCTGAAGTATCTATGAAGAATATGAAGAACTAAAATATTGGGTTTATTGTGCTGTGAGACGACTTGAAGAATTGATGAACCAATATGTGTATGAGTATGAGCTTAGTTCTCGAGATGTCAATGATTTGAATAGTACTGGCAATTATATGTATGATGATAAAGGAGTAGCTTATAAAATTATTATTATGCTCCTAAAGTTGCTTACTATGGTTGTGTTGGGTATGATCGTGCTTCTGAAAGTTATGATGGGTATGGTGTATACGACGAGCTTGTGATAGAAGAGAAGTTCAACCCATTAACTTCATCCCAAGTTCGAGAGAAGATAATCCAAGTACTGAAAGAATGTACAGAAACAATGAAAGAATGTAAAGAATTGTGCAGATCTTTGGATGTTGTGACGGTGAAAGATAATCCCGAACTTGATAACTCAAAACTCACTGATGAGGAAGACTTCGGAGAGCTACAAGAGAATATTGTGGAATATAAGTCAATTCCAACCCAAGATGAAGTCGACGAGAATGAAGATATTCTAGTGGAGGTTGCACCTATTGAGCCAGTTTTTTGTGCAGTTGACTTTGCTGCACACATTGAGGTGTTTGAAACGGTTCGAAAGAAAGATAAAGTTGCTTGTAAAAGTGGGGCTTGGATACATTTTCCCTTGCTATTGAGTTTATCCTCCCTACCTGGTTTTAAATACCTCGGCTACAAACGTTTTTAGCGAATTTTTTTTCACCTTCTAGTGTTTTTGCATTCACAAACTTTCATGATCATGCTTTGTTTCTCCACGCCTTGAAGCTCTTGCTACTAGCACATTTTTCAACTTGAGGTTGAGTTCTTTCTAAGTGGTGGAGAATGATGGGGAACACGAGGAAGATTAGAATTAGGGATTTTAATCTAAAAATTGGGGGATATCGGAATAATCATGTAATTGAAAATATTAAGAATTATTATCTTAGTTAGCTTCCTTATTGGAATAGGATTAGGCTTCTATTGTTCTTATCTCCTTAAGATTTAGTCTTTATATTTATATTAGGATTTTTCCTATATATATGGGATTCTCATATGTTATTCAACAGCTTATGAATGAATTCAGATTAAATTATCAATTTTCATACTATGTGATTGAGTGTTAAATTGCCCATGTGATTTGGACCATAGTTACCAAATCCCAATACCCCATTGGAACTGCGATCCGAATATTATGTTCCGATTCGTGATACATTCGCGCACCGGATCCCTAAAATTAGCGATCCAAATTTTTATTAAGACTTTTAACTAAAAAAATAAAATAAAAATGATTTCTAGACACAAGAAAAGATTTAAAAGAATGCTCATACTTTATTTTTAAATTATGTTTGTTGACTTTACAATTTTGTCAAAACTCTAATATCTTCTAAACTATTATTATGCACACATTTCTATTTATATTGTACTCATAAATATTCTAACATCTTAATTTCATACATGATGTAAATTATTTAAGTTTACCCCAACGTACCATGTATGAGATGAGTATCATGTTCCGATACCCATACCGCGAACCAGGGCATACCAACTTCCTGGTCACTACGATTTGGATTACTATTCCATGTGATTTGGTTCAGTGTTCCAATGTGATTTGGATCATCTATATTTAATTTCTTTGTTTTTTTTCAATTCCTCCCTACTGTACTGCGTAGGGAATTACTCTTTGGTCCTTGAAAATTGTCACGTGTCAATGTCCTATTGAGTGGTGAATTTCTGCCCACATCAAGTGTTGTTTTATTTAAGATGAACTCATGATGAGTGTTCTTTGGCAAGTGTCTGATAGGTGTAGGAGGCTTACCAAAAATTCACATCCAGAATTTCTGACATAAAATTGGATTAGGTTGTTGTCGTGATCAAAACACTTAAATAAGTGGAACATTCTGAACAGAAAAGATAATGTTCAGGAGCTTACTGGTGCCCTCTTCATTCATTAAATTGATGACCATAATTGTTAGGTTGTTCCCTGTTTGCATTCATCTTCCGGTAATACGCTTATGTCTAGACCAGATTATGCAGGACAAGGCAGAGCAGCAATTTAGTGTAAGGGCCTCTAGAACAATCTTCGTCAGTGCCTTTTCTTGCTCCGATTACATGAAAGACTAATGTGTATGGAAGTGAAATTTAGAACCTAAGTCCTCAACACGATTCATGACTATGCAGTCTTTTATGGATTATATCCTAAGATCCTACAACTGCTTATGCGTATGGATGCAACATTATATTGGTCATGCATCTTTGGTACTCTAAAATCTAAATGGATATGATTGGATATAGCAGGTTGATACTGTCTCTAGTCTGATTCTTTGGAATTAATGCAAAATGGCAGTTAGGATCGCGTGCATCACTCCATTGTTTGAAAACCAGTCACATTGGATGTGTCATTTCCTTTGCTTCAGGCAATGTGGCTCTGAGTGATTTTGGTTTATACAAGTAGGGTTGCATGTTCAAGAAAATTTAGGGGCATAAGAGGAATGTAGACTTTACTGCTTGTAGCAAATTACTTCATTTCTAGATTAGAATCATTCAGCTTCTTGGTACGTACTCATTGTGCTCATGTTCCATCTATTAATGGATTGTATGCCTATTCTTGCAGTTTCCTGTTGGTCGGATCCACCGTCTGCTCAAAACAAGGGTCACAGCCAGCGGAAGAGTTGGTGCAACAGCAGCTGTGTACACTGCTGCAATATTGGAGTACCTGACTGCAGAAGTTTTGGAGCTAGCGGGTAACGCGAGCAAGGATCTGAAGGTGAAACGGATCACACCTAGGCATTTGCAGCTTGCAATACGTGGTGATGAAGAACTTGACACCCTCATTAAAGGAACCATAGCTGGCGGTGGTGTGATCCCTCACATCCACAAGTCCCTCATCAACAAGTCCTCCAAAGAGTAAGAGCATGATGTTTCCTTCTATAGTGATATCCAATCTTGGGAGGAATTGCTTGGATGCTTGCTGTGTACATTTGCTTATATTAGTTAATTGATCATATTTTTTGGTGTAATTGTTCTCTATTTTTTTTTTTCCTTTTTTCCTCAGTAACCAAAGAATTTATGGTTTTTCTTCACATCTTAGTAGTTACTAGTTAGTGATTGTGTTAAAATACATCATTGTTAATGAGGATTGGTATTAGGCTATATCTGAGCATTTGGTTATTTACTCCATCATGCTCTTATGTTTGATCTATTTAATTATTGAGTAAATTTTACTTGTATTTGGAATGTCATGTCTAATACGGATACAGTAGGGTAAATCGAAAAGTCTATGTAACATAGACTTACACTGACCAACCAGAGAATATCCATGCATCATGCAACAACTAAAATCAATTGAAATGTAAAGGGTAAAGAAATATATCTACCTGGCATCTTTCTTACCTCATAACAATAAGGATGAAAATGCATTAACTATCCCCTAATGAAACAACTCTCACTGCTAAAGGCAAGATAAAAAGTGTTTACACCTAAACAGCAATGTTCTGAACGATGCAAAAGATGGAAACTCTTCAATTCTAGATGGCTGAAATTTTGGGAACATCCATTGGGAACTGGTGAATCTCATCCATCCAGGGGTTCTTCTCCTTGGTCGAATTTACAGTTCGCAGAGCCTTCCAAACTGCACTGTTACACTTGAACCCGGCCCCGAATGCAATCTGCCATATTCTGTCTCCCTTCTTCATCCTCCCCTTGGCCTCCGTATAAGCCAATTCATACCAAAGAGAACTGCTCGATGTGTTGCCAAATCGGTAAAGTGTCATCCTCGAAGGTTCCATATGCCAATCAGAAAGCTGCAAGTTCTTCTCCAATTCATCTAGCACAGCTCTTCCTCCAGCATGAACGCAGAAATGCTCAAAAGCCAACTTGAAATCTGGGATGTAAGTCTTCAATTTCATCTTGAAAAGTTTCTTCCCAACCAGTGTGGCAAAGAAGAGTAACTGTTCAGACATTGGCAGAACAAGAGGGCCAAGGGTAGTGATATTAGTCTTCAAAGCATCACCAGCAACTGCCATCAGATCCTTTGACAAAGAAACACCAACTCTCCCAGTAGAGTCTTCTTTCTGGGTAATACAAGAGAAGCATTTGTCATCGGCACCTTTGTGGGTTCGAACAGTGTGGACCAACATATACTTTGATCTCCATCGATCAGACCTTTTATTTGAAAGCAAAATTGCAGCCCCTCCCATTCTGAACAAGCAATTTGAAATAAGCATCGATCTTTCATTCCCAAAATACATATTCTTAGTGAGAGTTTCCAAGCTAACCACCAACGCATACGAACTCGGATGAACCTGAAGAAGATCTTTAGCAAGATCAATTGAAATCAAACCAGCACTACAACCCATCCCTCCTAGATTATAACTTATAATATTCCCTCTAAGCTTGTAATGATTAATAATCATTGAGGATAAAGACGGTGTTGGATTAAACAAGCTACAATTCACAATCAAAATCCCAATATGATTTGGTCTCAGAGATATTTTCTCAAATAGCTCATCAAGGGCACCAAACATCACAGTCTCAGCCTCTGTTCTTGAGTCTGCCATGGATAGATTTGGAGGAACTCTGAAAACCTCAGGAAGATAAGTTGACTCCCCGAATCCTGATCTCTCAAGAATTTTCCTTTGAAACTCAAGGTTTTCCTCAGTGAAAGTACCCATCGAACGAATCGTTTCCATGAAAACCTGCCTGGTGCATTTCCTAGCATTATCTGACTTGTAACACGAAAAATTGACAACATAAACAGGCCTTGGACGAGTAATGAAATAGACCGTTGACAGAAAGACGAGGAAGGTTGAGCAGAGGATCACGGATATGAGATTGAACTTGAGATGGTCGTAAAGGTCATGGAAATCTTGGAGAGAGAATGCGGAGAGTTGTACAGCCATAATTACAACAAGAGGTGATAAAAACAGGTACATTCCATGAGAGAACAAATAATTGTAACCAAGTTTAACATACTTCAATTTCACAGATTGCTTGAAATCAGGCAGTTGATGAGAAGTTGATGGTGGGATTAAGTGTGTTTTCGGATTTGATTCGGACATTTTGTCGAATTCAAGATCAAAGAAGGTGTAATCTATTGGAACAAGCCCAAGAAAACAAGAATGCAATTGCTTTAGATTTTCTCTCAGAGAAGGAACTGCAATGTAAATGAAAATCTGTTTCCGAGAATTTTCAGAGTCCGAGAAGAAAAGGGTATGTCATAAAATGATAGATAAATCAGCAAAATATATAGCACAAATTCAGAAAATGTAGCTCAAAATACCTGCAAAAAAGTGAGAAACAAACTATTAAAAACTACACATAAAGCAAAAAATATAGCACAAATTCAGAAAATGTTTTGATTTCCTTTTCCTTTTAAAATGCTAAATGACATCCAATTGTTGTAAGTTTTTCCAATAAGAAGAACATAAATACATGAGAATTTTTCATGCATGACATCACCTTTGTTCTTGCCTGAGAAACCATTGATGGATTATGGATATGAGACAGGGTGAGGCAAAAAGCAGAGAAAGTACACATACTCTTGTAGTTTACAATTTGTTCTTACAGTAACGACTAACGACTGCTTGGTGAGAAAATTATAAATAAACTAAGGATATTTATAGAGCTTTCTCTCCAGTTGATTAGTTGTCTGTATTACTTGTATTTTACCATCTAATTTTGACAGGTCACCAATGGTTGCTGATATAAATATTTAAATCATGATTGTTGATAGTATCACATACAGTCTTACAAAATTGAATTGTTCCACAGAATCAGTCTTACAATTTTTTTTAAAAAAAAAAGTAAATAAGATAAAAAATATTTACTATTTGTTATATAAATTATTAAATTTTTCTTACTCAACATAACACGTGGATAAAAAAATATAAATTTTTAAATAAAAAAATTGAAATTTAAGAACATAAACAATTAAAAATGAAATTAAGAAACATGTAGAGAAATTGTGCTATTAAAGTTCAAAAGTAACAGAATAAAAAATAACAAAAAATGATAGTACATTTTTATAATATAATATCATAAATTCAATTTATTGAAATTAATATTATTGGTATAATACAGATTATTCTCTCTTTTTTTTTGTCATTGGAAGGTTTAAAAATTAAATTTTATATTGTGCACATAATTTAAAATTCTAAAACTACATCATTAGGGGAAAATGTTAAATGACCACATAAATCATTTCTCACCTTTTAAAAATATAATTTATTGAAAATCGAATGTAGGTTAGTTTATCACCTAATTTTATTGTATTTTTTAATTATCCTTTTATATAATAAGAATTTTTTTTATTATTTTGCATGGGATATAAATTTGACTTTATATAGTCCACATGATTACAAAATCCAAAACTATCGTTTTGAAATAAATAAATAAAAAAGCCACATAAATTCATGTTTTTAATATGATCCTATAGATTTATTTTTTATACATATAGTTTAATAATATTACTTACATATATATTATTCTCCATTTTTAGTCTTTGTAAGGTTCAGAAACTAAACTTTATATAGCCCATATAATTTGAAACACTAACTTGGGGATTAAAGGGCCACATAAATTCAGTTTTCACTTTTTAAATATGATATTATAAATTTAATAATTGAAGATCTAATTTAGATTAGTTTATTATTTAAATTAATTGTGTTTTACTTTTGTCTTTTTATAGAATAAGCTTTATTAAATTTGGTTTTATATGGACTACAAATGTCAAAAGTTCATCATTTTGGAAAAAATAATCATTTTTTTTAATATGATCTTATAAATTTAATTTTTTTAAGTATCTAATTAATTTAATATTTTTTGTTAAATATTTATTATATTAACCATAAACATTTAGCTCAATAGTTATGACTCCCAAGTCTAAGTTCTTGGGCACCTCTTGAGGTCGGGAGTCGATTTTTCATACCAACAATTCTTTTATAGATAAAAATAGTTCTTAAGGTGTAGATGAACGAGAATAGAATAAGATTAGATTCATGTTGATAAAAAAAATACTTAAATGATAATTATATTTCATTAATAGATTGAATTTAATAGAATTGCATTCTTCGTGTTTGAGATTTGCTTTAATTTCAATTTTAAATACATCATTAAACTAATTTTTTGCTTTAAATTAAGCTTAAAACTAAATTCCAAAAGGTCTATACAAGATAAAACAGTTTGAACCGATCTTCAACAACTATCCGTGAACTTCATTTGGGGTCCTAGCAAAATTTTAAAGCTGCTCTGTTGCTCTGTATATGTAGTTCGCACGATTTAGATATCAGTATGGCCCCCACAAATGTGCTGTGTAAAATCTTTGTCAAGCGACACAAATTTATAGAAACAAAAGGAAACAACGTGGCCTTCACCGTCTCTATATGTTCTTTGATTATATCGTAATGGCACTCTCTCCCATAGATGGCTTGCTGCCAGCATCAATTTAGGACAGACAATTCTAAATTTCTAATCAATGTGAAACGTGGGGAAAAGTACGAAAAATGAAGAAAATACCAGAGAGAGAGAGAGAGGTTGATAAATAATGGACGGAGAGAATTGAGCCAGAAGAATAAACCATAGAATAAAGAGGTGAATTGTTCGAGTGTTTCAACTGTTGAGGCTCCATTTGTGTAAAAAAAAAACGAGGAACAGTGAATTCTCGAAATGGGCGTGACCATCACAGGCAAACCTACCGATTTCTGGATCTCACTGAAACGGGTCCCTGATAAGTTGTCAATACATGTCATCTTAAGAACCCTACGAATATGTAACCAGAACGAGATTACAGAGTCAAATGGATATAGAGAAAGGTCTACCGTGAACAAGCAAATCCTCTCTTGAACCAATTCTATAGTAGTCATGTCAGTAGAATTTACTCTCTACTACGTAGTATTACATAAACCTCCCTACTGTTTCATCATCTCAGTAACAAAAGATTAATTACTTTTTTGTTCACGAGGTTAAACTCTAATTATATTAAGATTTGTATCCTCTATTGTTCAGATTTTTTGTGATTGATGTTATTCTTGTTGAGATAATATGCTACCTCATATTAAAAATAAATCTACGGTTATAATTATACCGCATTATTTGTTTTAGTTAAATATTTATGACATCATCTCTTACATTTTTAAAACCCTACACATTAGTCTTTCTTTTTTTTGATACGATGCAAAAAACTTCGCTTGAATACATTTGAGATTTTTTATTGATAAAAACCCACACGAAAAAATAATTTTGATTTTTTATCACGAATTATTTTCTTTGATTAACAATAATTGTAGTTTTGTCAATATTTGCATGTTCTTTCTTTTATTTTTCAACATCATATAATTAGATGGTATACAATATGTAAATGTCGACCAAAATGTTGACCTCAACGTTAAATAACTCAGATTGGTGTAAATTGTTAAAAGACCAGATGCCCCTCATTTTATGCAACTCAACTAGCTCCACTCTATTTACAATTCAAACCCATCACCCATTTCTTCTTCTTCTCGTCTCTTTCGTTTGCAAATCCTTCTCTCTTAATCTCCATCTTTCTATAGAGATAGAGATCGAAAGCTGTCACTAAAGCTCCAAAGCTCCAAGAAGACGACCAACAAAACCCACTTTTAAAAGGCAAAATAATATAACCATCTCACAATTATTGTGTACTTGAATAGAAGGGAATGTAGGAAAAAAAATAGTACATGAACCCTTTGCTTGAAAAGTTTTTTTAATGAGGAAAAAATTTATTTAGAGTGTTACCTCTTTTAAAATTTCTCAATATATTTACAATTACACTCTTAACTTTTAATGATATTTCTTATACTATAAGATAAAATATTAAAATGTGTTCAGTCTTTTCCTTTCATTATTTTTTGTCATTCAAAACAAGAGGTACATGTCCCTTCAGTTCTCTTTTTTTCCCTTCATATTCTTTCGTTTCTTTTTACTTCTATTTTCCGAACATAGGCTTATTAGGGCTATGACCACCTCCAAAGCCAAAACAAACACCTCTTCAATCTATCCTCTTTCCACCACAACCCCATTTTTTCTCTCGTTCAATTATGAGCTTGGTCTCTTTGGCTCACCACATGATTCTCCTCTCGTCTCTTTGCCAACTTCTCTCTTTCCCTTGCGAATTCTACCCCAGTGATCACTTTTTTCTGTCTCCATTTGACCACTTTTCTCTTCACAAGACTTCCCCCTCAAACCCTAATCCAGAACCAGATTATGAGTCCCACTTGCAATCTGGGTCACCTGTAATTGGTGAATCTGCAAATTGTATTACCCCATTTGAGCCATACATTGGGTTGGCAAGAGTTGAAATTGGAACCTTATACTAGCAGCGATTATGTATTTACAAACACTAACCCTATCTACATCAATGGAGCTCATTCCAATAGTGGAATTAGGTCTATTCCGCAGAGCCCGCCGGTGTTGAAAACATCGAGAGAGGTAAGCTTAGCTCCAAAATTTCCATCATGGCAAGTATAGTGTTTGCCTATTACAAAAGGGGTAATGGTGGCTTTGCGGTGGGTAGTGAAAGACCCAGTAGATTCATTGTTGAAAATGCCACATACGACATTGAACGAGATAAGAAGGGCATTCAGGAGATGATGGAAGTGAAGGGAAAACAGGAGCAATGAGAGTGATGTGAACGATATATTTTTCCTCTTACTCTTACTGCTAGCAAATGCTTGTAGTAGACGCCTAGATGGAGACGAGGAAAGAAGAAAAAAATAATATAATAAATACAGGTAATGGTAATAAAGGCAAATCTAGGTTTCCAAGTTTTAATTCTACATGTTGGAGAGACTGACACAGCATAAAGTGAATGACATCAGCATTTCGACCGAGAAGACTAACGTGTAGGGTTTTGAAAATGCAAAGATGCAACTGTAAGGGCCTAACCTCAGATGAAAAAGCAAATTATCCACAAAGTAAACATGGTTGGCAAAGCGAACATCATTGTCTCATCAATCAAAGATGTAAACATACATGTAACATAAAAACTTATTGATAATGAGATTCAACTAAATGTTACTCATAGCCGATTAAACTCAGTTGAAACATTAGTCCTAAATTAGTTGGGTCAATAACAAGAATTGTTTTTCTCCGAGTTGCTTGGTTTACCATCATATCCTCCATAACAACCTCCAAAATCTGATCCTCCTATTCACAATTTCAAGTCATTTTATCTTTCTACAAAAGGAGTTGTCGTTTTCTTTTTCAAACTATAACATAACTAATTGCGAAACTAACAAAAATCCCATTGACATTGCTGCTCAAAACCTGCTACAGTGGACAAGGCAAACAATCAGTTATAGAGGCTTAGGTATGAACATACAACCTCTTTAATCAAACTACTCATTGCCATTTAGATTCCTGGGTCATTGGTCCAACAAAAAAGCCCAACCCAATTTTCCGAATCCCGTGCCTTTCTCAAATGACAAATCCGTAACCTTTGGTTACATAAGAAGCCATGAAATTGTCCAATTTGGTCACCCAACCTTGTTTCAAATCAATGCTCCAGACATGCAAACACCAAGAAGACTAGAAAGGACAAGGAATTCATTCTCGGCTGCTGGGTCTCACCAACATGCGCAAAAGAGTTGGCATCTTGGTGCTCCCCTAAACCTAACATATATGCTCACAAGTTTGTCCGTCTAACAATACATCTCTGACCTAAAGCATTAGATTTCTAACAACAATTGACTAGCGAAAACTAGAACAAGATTTGTTACTTGTTCGTCTTAGTATATCACGGATGATGCATGAAAGAAAAATAGATAACAGATATTTCATGCAAGATAATTTGTGGGAACATGAACAATGTAATTCAAGTAACAATGCAAATTATCATGAAGCTGGTCAAACTTTCTCTTAGTCAAAATCAAATGATCTATAAAGTCAAAATTTCAACTTATGACTACAAAACATTATAAACAATGATAAAACAAGAGACCAATACTGACCTAAAATTGTTGGAAGAAAACCTGTGGAATTCTCTATGACCTTAAATTTGCATATACAGTGTAAAACTGAACGGAGGCAGGTGGCAGCTCCATTTTTCCTAATTCCAAACCAGAATTGCCAAGTACAATCTTGTGTCATAATCATTTGGTTCTTTACTGATTGCCAATTCAGAAGCCAAGGCAATCTATCTTGTGTCAGAATCAATCGGATCTCTAATGATCGCCAATTCAGAAGCCAAGGCAATGTGATCGCTGCCCCATTTCTGGAAAGATACATCCAGTGGAATATGCATAATACATATCAGATACAATGTGCAAAATAGTAAATCAACCTGAAGTGAATCAACTTGAACTAATAACTGCCAGGTCTTTAGGTTAGCAAAGTTTTCCCTCACTTTATTAAGATGAAGGGAATGAATTTACTTTTCGAGTCTCACAAACAACTTAACGGAAATTTGATACAGCCTTATCAGAAACCAAACTTAATTAGAATAGCCATTATACCTTTGTCGGGAATCCTGGTGTCCACTGCATAGCATGCTCTGGTATTGGAGCAAGCACCCTGACAGTCTGGAGACCTTTAGAACGCCTGAATATCAAAATCCAATTAAAAATGTAATCCATTTATTTCACGTAATCTCAAATTCTTCTTTTGTTCTAATTATCAGTTTTATAATTATTCCATTTGATCAAACAGCAATAATTTGCCACAAAGATGGTTTGAATCCAGACTTCTTTTTTTTGATAATTAAAGATGGTGCAACTCTAAACCAAAGGCTATTTACAGGAAAGGAATTCCCCAAAATCGAAAAGATCAAAATTATCTAAAAAAAATCCTTTTAACCCAAAAATTTAGAGTGTTAAGCCAACATTGACCAGACTTCGACCCATTAATATGTAAAAATCCATTCAGAAACCAAATTTTAACCCCAAGTTAGATTTTTATTATACCCAAAAAGTAAGTGTACTACATCTCAAACATTATATCAACTTAACAATAGAGAAAAGCAGAAAATTAACAAGCTTATGCCAAAACTTCATCCAAAATGTGATTACTCCTAAACATAAATCCCAACATAGAAAACAGTTGTTAGAAAACTACATCAGAAACCACAGAACCTCGAAGAGTGCTTACAATATGTAATCAACTGTGCCCATGAAACACCTGTTGTAACTGGTCACAAGGGGCTCTCCATTTGAGTCTCTTGTCTTTGAAGAGTCCTACAAAGATTCCAAAAAGTAGAAGTTCCCAATAGAGTAGTTAAGGATGCTTGATTTGTAAGAACTGCAAAATCTGGTAAAGTATATAAGCTTATCAGCATTTACCTCCACCTCTGTATATGTACTTTTAAGCTGTAGAGGGTGCTCCAACAAAGTGCTGTCTGGATTGCCTGTCGCTATTTCTACTTCCATTGGAGTCCACAATGATGGATCATAAGTACTTTTCTCCACATTGATGGCTTCAGAATCCAAGGCAGGTGAAAAGTCTCTCAAAACTTCATCACTTGATGAATTCAACTGTGGATTTTGGGGACTAGAAGCGAATTCCTTAGAAGAGTGATCCAAATCTGATCTTACAAATTTACCAAAGTCTGATGGAAAGGCATCATCGTTGTCGTGTAATGCAGATAGAAAGCTTTTATCATCTTCACTCATACCTTCACCTTCCCTAATGTTAGATGGGTCTTTTATATATAAATTATCTAGTTTCTTATCTAGCTCAAAGTCAGTGTCAGCATAGACACTTGAAATGTTCGCTTGATATGGGACTGAAGGGCCACAGTTCTCATCATTAACAATTAACTGAGATGACAGACTTTCTGAGTTCCCTGGAGGGGATATTTCAACCGCATCAAGCGAACTAGTCTGGCCGAATACCTCTGCTGAAGAAAGTTCCAAATTGAACGCATTTCGAAACTCTGGATTGAATCTGGTCCTGGTAGAATGATTGTCACTCACTCGGCCGCGTGAGGGATTATCATATTCTGTGTTTTCATTTTCTGTATTAATATTTGAATCAGAATGTTCGCTTAAAGATCCTTGGTTTGAAAGGGAGGTGACTTTATCTTTTCCTCCATATCCCATCTCAGTTATATCATAATAAACATCTTCAACAGAAGAAGCCACCGAAGGAGCAAATTTATAAACCTCATCATTCATTTGATCAGTAGGAAAGCCACCTTCACTGGAAAGACAGCTTGAACTTCCCTTAGAGCTATCAATTGGGACAAAGGGCGCTAATCCAATGTTAGCCTTGGAGCCATCTATCGCAGGTTGCTCAGTTTCTTTATTCAAATTATCACATAATGCATGGACCTCATTACCACACTGTACATCAGTGCAAGATTTATTGGACACTTCAAGCACTGTCTCAATGCATTGAAGCTGAGGCAAGTTATTCACAGGAAGATTTAGTACATTGCAATTGCTATTATTCTCACTCTGCACATCTCTGAGATAATCACTTAGCTTGATACCAACCTCCTTTCCATCTTCAGACGATGGAGCTTGTGTTGAAGTATAACTGGACTGAGTCCTGCAAAATTTTGCAAGCTTTAAGCCTCAACAATCAGAAAGATAAACATAGGCCAGCAGAAACATTTGACCTCCATGAACACTACCCTGGATTAGGATTATATCACCTTGGTGCACGAATTTCAGCAGATGCTTGTCCAGATACCTTGTCTCGGTCCACTCCAAACAAATCTAACTGCATAGAACAGTGTAAAGCAATATTTTAATTCGCAGTGTCGGTCATCAAACAAAGAAATAGATACAGAAAACATCAAACTTTACCTTCTGCTCCAAGATAAAGTTGTAAAGTGGGCTCTGCTACAAGAAAAGAATATTAATTACACAATAAACTCAAAGACACTGTGAACTAACTAGCTAAAAACAACAGATTTGTTTTAGGTAAATAATGCTTAACTGAAGCCTAACATGCAAAAGAAGTGATAACCTTTGGGGTACAATTGAAATCCCCACATAGAACGAGAGGAGCATTGTTCCAGATCTTTGAAACAACATGAGCTTTATCCAGGAGCAACCTCACCTGTTTGGAGAAAACCGTAGGTGCATTAGTCAAGGCAACATTGACGATAGTTCAATAAATTCAGAACCCTAAAGGAATATAGGAATTAATTGACAAAAAGTAAAAAAAATCTTCATTATATGAGAGAAAACCAACTTTTCTTTCTTCTTACCAACACTCGAGTAAACATATAAGGCGCTTATGATTGAAAAGAATTTTCCAAAACTCGAATATCTTCGGAGAAATCATATTCAGATATATCAATTCACCAGCAATTTTCTTATGAAAATGCTGAGACTAAGTGCATCAAACAACACCATTCAGGCTAGCTCAGACAGTGAGAAGCATGCCACACGCATTTGATGCACCAACACTTGCTTCTTCGTTTTTTTTTATAAACGATGTACCAACAGTTGTTAAAATAAGATCATCTTAAGGCATGTAATTAAATCAATGAAATTATGATTTAGAGGGGGGAAATAATACTAAATCAACCATATGATTATCAAAAGATTATATGTTGTAAAGAAAAACCTAATAGAACCTAATAGTCTACTCCAGAATGGTAAATACCTGGCCAAGCTTAAAATCTCCTCTTTTAGGATTGTAAAGTACATGAATGTTACAAATGACTACTCTGTTAGAAGCTGCAGAGCTGCAGATGCAAAATATTAATTCTTCTTAAAAATAAATAAAAATGCCACAAGTTTCTGCAGATATTTGAACTAAAAATAGATGATTCATTCAAAACATTAGCAAAGAAAACCCAAAATGAGTGATGAGAAGAAAACTGATCAAAACAATATAACCTTAAACCAAATTATTAAACAAGCAGGGTAGTAGACATTAAAAATTAAAAAAAAAAAACTATAATTTCTAAGTTACCTTGTTGGAGTAGCCACATTAACAGCGTGATTCTGACTCAATAACTATTCAACAAACAAACAAAAAGCAGAAAACCACATAAATGACAAAAATAAACAAAATCAAGATGAAATCATCCAGAGAATCATAATGAATGCTAGTCAAATCCATGAAAGCTTTTGAACTGTAAGGATATGAAATACCTCAAACACACATATCTGAGCAACATTATCCCGAAGTCCAAGCTTATTGAACTCAATGCATTCCTCATGTACCAACTTAAATCTATTATAAAGATTAATAAATGAGCTTTGAAACTACTTTTACAAATGAGATTCACTTGTAAGTAAAATTGATAATCTGAGTCACCTCGATGTTCGCCAAAAGATTGCACAGCCATCTATTGCACTGCCAGTTCGCATCTATGAATTAATTGAAACCAAGTTACACATTTTTCATCAGCAATGAAGCTAGTTTCTTTTTATTTTTGAGAAAAACTTTGTAATGTGTAATGCCTTATCAAATGCTTGAAGAAAGTGAAAAACTATTTATCCATGCTACAACATTTTTCCATAAAAAAGAACTCATGAAGTTTACATATATACAAACAAACACGTAATTCCTCTCACACAGAAGCACGCACGCATAAAAATATGAAAAGTTGAAGCCTATATGTAGTCATCTACTAGCTTATCTCCTTATGGTTAAGAGATAAATGGTGACGAATACACATGCATGCTTTTACTTCTAAATTTCTAATGCAAATGGAGGGAGATAGTTATAGAAAAGAGAAAATGCCAATGGAGGGAGAGAAAAGGGTTACAATATAAATATTCTTGAACATCAGGAAAAATAAAATTAAAAATTAAAAAAAGGAAACTTGAAAAACACCTTCCAAATGCCATTGTAACCCCGGAGCTTCAACTCCAAATCCAAGTCTTCAAATCTATCAACCTCCTGAAAAAAGTAAACAAAAGGTACAAACTGTATCAAGATATAAGTTTAAAATATCGAACAAAAAAATGATACTTAAATTTCCAACATACTACAACCAATAAATCATCAGTAATGCAGAACAAAGAATGCTAATCAAGAATAACTTGAGCGAGTGTCAAATTCAGAGATGTATAAATCAAACTGGTGCAAGCATAAAGGGGAAAAATCACTGCAACCACAGACTAGAAATGTGGGAGCCAAAGAGCATAATCAAGTATTTATGACGAAATGAGGTTTAACTAATAGAGTAGCTTAGAAACCAAATATAAAATGAGTATATAACTACATAAGTAGCATACAACACTTCTTTATGTGTTTAACCAGAAATTTTCAAAATCCTCTACAATAAAGAGGCATAAAGTTTGAACAATATTTAAACTTGAACATTATGCGGCTAATGCACAAGCTTTTGCAAGGACTCTTAATCATAATATAAGACATAGCAAGAGTAATAACCTGAAAACACATTATATCAGCAGACCATAACCCAAGCTCAAACATTATATTCCTCTTTCTCCACTCCCAATCCAACATGTACCGTGGTATGTGAAAGTAAAGCTTGCTCCGGTGGTTAAGAGCAAGATAATCCGCCAGTATATTATACGATAAAACCACAAACTTCTCTGCAATATCACAAACAACGGCTTTTTCTAAGATAATCGCGATTAAATGAACTCTATTATCAACTAATCCCCGAAAAGAAAAAAAAAACATTCGCAGTTAAAGCAATTACCACAGTTATGAGGTGGTGCAGTTTTCGAGTACTCCCAATTCCGATAATCCAACGGCTTCTGTCGCCGGGGATGAGACTGTTGAGGCGGCCGGAACGCTTGATTTTGACTGAACGGTGGCGGTAGAGGTTGACGAAACGATTGATTTCGATCGAACGGTGGAGGTCGGCGAAACCACGGGTTATGATTGAACGGAGGAAGAGGCCTTTGATTGAGGTATGGAGGCTGGTTCGAGGAGCTTCCCCCTTGGTCTCCGAGCCGGAACCCTAGGTTCGCCTCCTGGACCGACTGGAAGTGCGACTGCCCGGTCAACAGCTGGCCTCTCCCTCCGCCCTCATACGGTCGGTCGGAGAATCTTTTCCACCCTTGGATCCGGCCACCTCTATTCTGCACAAAAAGCTACCAAATTATTTATCATTCAGATAATACAGATATAGAGCAAGTTTGTGCGCATATACATATATAGATACATATATATTGTGTACAGTAGCGTATGTGTAGATAAGAAAGGAGAAAGGAAGAGAGTACGGGAGGGCGGCGAGATGACATTGCAGTGGAGTCAGTGGTGGTAGCAGAGGCGAGGAAGTGGAGGGTAAGAGGAGAACGCCGCATAGAGTGCAAACGAGTTCCAGCGAGTGAGCGCCTTAGGCACGCTCTATGAATGATGCGTATGCTTGTAAATATGTTGTCCTTAATGTTTACACGGTCTATAAAAGCAGAAATTTCTATTTGAGTCTCACCTTGTCACGATGTTATCGAAGTTGGTTTTAAACCAGAGTCATTCAAGAATATTTTCTATAAAAAATTGTGGACCGTGTAAGTAAAATTTCAACTTTAAAATAATACTCTATCTTTACTTTATTTTTAAAAATAGATATCTCATATATGTGTGTCTACTTTTTTTTTTTTTTAAGTAAAATATAAAAACCAATAACTTTATAAATATATTCTTAATTTTTTCTTTTTATCACACATAACTTTTATATGTCTAACTTTAAAATGTGTTTTGAACAAAATATTGTTTATATTAAATTTTATACAAATAAAAAATGAACTAAAATTATGAGATGAAAAGAATAATATATATATAACCTGTCTAGATGCATTTTTTAGGGTGATATGCAAAATATGTTCCCATACTTTCATTCCATTATTATAAAAACAAATAATAATTTTTAGTTAATTCCAAATATCATTGATCCTATTATAAAAAAAAATCATTTCATACAAGTTTTACTTATTTTTCAATTTATTATATGAGCTTATTATTGTATGTTCTCTCTTCTTTTTTTTGTTTAAAATCAGCGAAATAATGCCATATAATTATACTCACAAATTTGAACATATTCAATATGTATACATAAAACAGTTGATGAATTGTGTATATATGTTCTTCTCTTTTGCTAAACTACAATTGAATGTTTAAACGAACTTTTCATAATTGTTGTTAGGGAAATGTCTCCAATCTCACTTTTTATATGATTATATTGTTTATACAAGGTTTACTTCTTTTTTAATTTATTATATAGACTTATTACTCAGTTTTTCTTATTTTTTTTTTATAAATATTAGTCACTTTAAATATGTCATATCTTATTACATCAAATTTCATTTCTTTTTTAAAAGCTTTATTCATTAAATTTTTCTTGAAGTCTTTTAACTTTTAAAATTTACTCTTTCTTGAAACGACAAAATCTACTAAACATTATGTTATGATTTTGACTCAAATACTCACAAAGAAAAATTCTAATTGGTTTGAGAAAAATAATTTCTTATTTTATAGTTGGTTGTTTAGGCAATAATAGTACTAGTTTCCTATTAGATTGTTCCTTGTACAAATAATAATAGTAGTAGTCTACTATAATGTTGTTGTTCTTTTCTTAATATTATTAGGAAAATATCATTTATATAAAAAGGATCTTAGAGAAGGTTTAATGCACACTTATAATTCCAATATTATAACTAGAGCTAGGTAGAGAGCTTTGGGTGTACTGGAGATTTTGGGCTGTGAGTTTGTTAGGGTAATAATTTTGTTTTTCCTAAAGTTATTGTTAATGATTAATAAAATTGTGAGTTTGTTAATTGTATAAGCAATGAAGTTGTTGAACTACATTAGCTTGATATTCATTTGTTTATTTGCCTATTTAATTATTGTAAGTTTGATTAGGTGGATTTAAGGGTAAAATCCCAACAAATGTGTTGACCCCTAACTTGATTTTAATGATGACAAAACAATATTAAATTGTGTTAACCAATTTATCTAAGTGTTTCAAGCTGCCAAGATGTTTGTACAAAGACAACTAGTACTTGATAAGCTAAGTACTAAACCTTGGAAAAAGTTTAAAGATCAAGAATAGAAGCTTCAAAGGTTATTGATATAATTATAAATTTTTTCTATCAATTTCCTAGCTTTATATATGGTTCAAACTTACAAAAATATTTTTTGACAACTTAATTTTGACTGGGTTTTGTTTTTAAAACAAAAAATTATGTTTTAGGTGATCCAGTCGAATGAATGAAAGGAAAATTTTTCTTGTCTTTGATCCAATCGACTGAATGAAGAATATAAACTTCTGATCTTTTGATATAGTCGATTGAAAGATCTATTCAATCGACTGAATGTTTCTTACTTGAAGCTGAATCACTTGATTCAATCGATTGAACATTCGAAAATAACCATTATATTTTGAAATGAAATGCACCGTTCAAAGCATGTAATGCTCCAAACTGCCCCCTCTTGTGTCTAAATGGCCATATAAGGCATGAGCTATATAAACCTATTTTAAATGAGCAAACCTAACTATCTAACAACACTTAATTCATTCTTGAGCTCATTTATTATTCATAAAAGCTTTCAAAATTCTTCTTAAGCCATATTTAAAGCTTTGATTCTTGAAAGAGTGATAATCTTCATCTTGTAAAGTATTTATTACAATCTCTCTTATACCAATCTTCAATCAATTCCAATTATTGTAAAGAGAAAGAGTCGGTGCAACTCTTAGAAGTGTTTAGGAGTTAAACACGTGTGTATTAACTTCATTGGAAGAGAATCTTGTAAGGTTTAGGTAAACCTTTGAAATTGCTTGACTATTTATAGTGGATAACTTCAAAGAGTCTCATTGAAGAGAGTGGATGTAGGGTTGGAGAGATTTTGATATTGTCGAACCACTATAAATTGTATAGATCCTATGCTAATAATATTTATACTAAAGGTCACTCCTATATTAGGCCTCCTTTGTTTAATGAAACAAATTATAATTATTAAAAAAATAGAATAAAAATCTTTGTAGAATGTCAAGATTATAATTTCTGGAGAATCATTGAATAATGACCTTGGATTCCAGTAGAAAGAGTTACAGTAGGTGAAATAGTAGCTACATTGCTTAAACTAAAATCTGAATTTTATGATACTGATTGTAGGATGATGTCTTTAAATAATAGACCTACTAGTATTCTTCATTGTGTTGTAGACATTAATGAATACAACAAAATTTTAGCATATGATTCGACTAAAGAAATATGGGACAAACTTCAAGTTACATATGAAGGCACTGGTGAAATAAAGAAATAAAAAAATCTATATGTTAGTGTCCGAATATAAAGCTTTTAAGATGTTGCCCACTGAATCCATTTCTAAAATGTACTTTCAATTCACTAATATTATTAATGATTTAAAGATTCTTGGTAGGAATATTGAGCAGTTTGAGTTGACAAAGAAAATTCTTAGATCTTTACCAACAAATTAAGAATCTCAGAAGACGACCATTATGGAAGCCAAAGACCTCGACAAGTTCGACGTTGAAACTCTTCTTGGCTCATAATTGACTCATGAGATGGAGGTAGTAAACGTTAAAGTTGTTGAGGATGAAAAGAAGAAGAAGGTTATTGCCCTCAAAGCTACCTCAAGCAAGCAAATAGAAAAAGAAGAAAAATAAAATGAAAGTAATAAAGAAAATGTAGAGATAGCTCTCATCACAAAGAGGCTTTACAAATTATTGAAGAAAAGCAAAAAGCCTTCACAAAGGATAAACAACCAAAAGGGAACCTATTATCTGCTTTGGTTGCAAGAAACCTGAGCACATCAAGGCGGATTATCCTATAACAAAGAAACCTTACAAGAACTTCAAGAATAAAGCATTGGTTGCTACCATTTGGAGTGATGATGATGAAGACATCTCGGATAGTAAGATTAACTATGAAGAGATTGCCAATCTTTGCTTAATGGCAATTAATGATGAAGATAAGGTAACAAATTCTTCTCGTAGCATTGATAATGAAAATAATAATGATGAAATGATTGATGGAATAAATGAATTACATGAGGAATTAAAGAAATTTGATGCTAGGAATGTTGTTTTTAAGAAGATAGTTTCATTTCTCACTTAAGAGATGGAAGCTCTAAAAGAACAAAAAGAAAATCTTTCCTTAGAGCGTAACAACTCATCACAAGATTCTTTGAAAAATGAAAATGTTTATTTGAAAAAGAAAATAATTGAGTTGAATAACACTATATCTAGACTTGTATGTGGAAAAGAAAAGCTAGATGAAGATTTAACTTGTCAAAGAATGAGTGGAGAAAAATCTGGTTTAGGTTATTCTCCATTGGACAAGCAAAAATCAAATGAAACTATCTTTGTGAAAGTAACATGTGTGGATGAACCATCCATCTCCAAGGCTCCTAGTAATGCTAATAATGTTCCTTTGAAAAATGCTAGGAAGTCTAAGAATTTAAATGTCAATTCCTATGGTAGAAATTTACATGTTAATACTAGGAATAGACAACCAATAAATATTTGCCTCATATGTATGCTCATCCTAGAAATACAACACTAGATACGATCGTTCTAGAAATTCATATGCTAGGAATGCACATCCTAAAAATAACTATCATTCTCATCCTAAAAACAACATGTATGCTCATAACTCTTATAATGTAAGAAACATGTATTCTAGGCATGCTAAATATTTTTATCCAATAAAGATAGATTTGCATATTCTAGATATCTTAGAACTTTTTATGATTATCAATCTAGGATCATACATCATCCACATTTATATGATTATGTAGCATCTTATAAGAATAAAAAAGTATGGGTTCCTAAATGATCTGTATTTTCAAGGACTACCCCGAGAGGACCCAAGAAATTTTGGGTGCCTAAAAGCTCCATCTCAATCCTTATGTGACGTATGTATGTCTCCACACAAAGATAGAAGATGACTATTGGTATCTTGATAGTGGATGTTTAAGGCACATGATTAGAGATCAAAGTGTCTTTAAGGCCCTTTTCTATACTTCAAAGTCTTTGACCAATAAATTGTGTCTCAAGATGGACCTATACTTTCTAAAGATGGAAGAAATTACAAGTCTCCATGATCACTTGAATGAATTTAACAAGTTAGTGTCTCAATTGTTGAATACATAAGAAATATTAAATGATGAGGAGAATACATTGCTCTTGTTATCATCTTTACCAAAATCTTACAAACCATTAGTGCAAACATTGTTGATTGGCAAGTCGACGTTGAGCTTAGATTATGTGATCACACTCCTGCGTGAGAATGAAAGGTTGATGGGAAATGATAGGTTTGTCTAGTGGTAGTTAAGCATTTGTTGTTGAATGGTTTAATCAAAGGAGGAACCAATGAAGAATGAGTAATGGCTCAAGGTGGAGATCCAAATCTAGGCCTAGATAATGACAGTAACAATGAGTGTTTCTATTGTGGAGAGATATGACACATACAATATTATTGTAAGGCCATGAAGGATGATTCAAATGAATTGAGAATGATGAGTGGGAAGAAGAGTCATGATTGTAATAGTAGTGAAAGTGCTAATATCACAGAGGAAAATGATGAATGTCCTAGCTATTGAGCACATTCAAGAAAAAGTTTATGAGAGTAATATGGTGCTACTTGATTCAGTGTCCTCTATTCATATACTTAATAAAAAGAAGTACTTTGATTATATGAAGGAACCTACTCATATCAAAGTTGCTACCACATATGGGAGACACAAAGCAATTGATGGTAAATGAAGCTTAAGGTTGAATCTTCATGATGGAAACGTGAAGACACTTAAGAAAGTAAATTTTGCTTCCTCTCTTACTAAAAATATTATCTCTTTGGGAGAGCTTGATAAGATGGGATACACATGGACTGCGAGCAATGGAGAGCTGCAAGTTCTTAATGGATCAAATGTAGTGTTGAAGGCTACTATGAACAAGAAGAGCTTGTATGTCCTGGATGAGAATGTTTTCCTTGAAAAATTAGGTGGAAGAGATATGGAAGGATCAAGAGGAATTATCACACCAACCAAGAAAAAAGTTAAATTTGTAGATGATATGTGGAGAATTTGAGCCAAGGTGGAAATTTGTTAGGATTTTGGCTGAAATCCTCACAAGGAAGAATTCTAATTGGTTTGTGAAAAGTAGTTTCTTGTTTTATAGTTGGTTGTTCTAGTAGTAGTATTAGTTTCCTATTAGATTGTTCCTTGTACAAGCAGTAGTTATAGCCTACTATGATATTATTGTTCTTTTCCTAATAGTATTAGGAAAATATTCTCTATATAAATGATGTCCTAGAGAAGGTTTGAGCCACATTCATAATTCCAATTTTAGAACTAGAGCTAGGTGGAGAAATTTGGTTGTATCAGGGATTTTGGGTTGTGAAGTTGTTAGGGTAATAATTTTGTTTTCCTTAAGTTGTTAAGAATTAATAAAATTGTGAGTTTGTTGGTTGTATAGGTAAGAAGGTTGTCGAACCATATTAAATTGTTATGCCTAATATTTTTTTGTTTATTTACCTATTTAATTATTATAAGTTTAAGTAGGCGGATTTTAAGGGTAAAATCCCAACACATCAAAACAACTTAAATTTAGCTATGCAAATATTTTTTCACCATTTCAACAAATATACAACAATATTATATATATATATATATATATATATATAAATAACCCATGCGAAGCACAGGCTATCCATTAGTTTTAGAGTATATGTACTAAATACATTATCCAATATCCATATTGTTAACTCGTTTAAATTTTTTTTATAAAAATATTTAACTATTTTCTAGTTTATGCACATCATTTAATACTATTTTTCCTTCTTGGTCTATAGTGTGGTAAGAAAAAAAAACAATGAGATAAAAAGTGTATAAAATTATATAATAATATCAAAGGTATTTAAGAAAAATTTAGAAAAATCAAATTTTTAGTTGATTTGAATAAAAAAATCTTTCAATTTCACACTTTAAATAAGATTTTACCAAACATGAAAATTCATTTGAATTCGTTTATAAATAAAATTTTGTTTCAATTAATTTAGCTTCATTTGAAATAAAATTTGATTTTGTTTGTAAAATGAAATGTACACATTTGTAAATAAATTTTAATTTCAGTTAATTTAAATGTTAGTTTTACAACGTTTTTCCTTTCAAATTGTTTTAGAAAAAAGAAAAGTGTGTTATTGACATTAACACATACCAGTTTCCCTTGATTTCTTAACGTTTGATATTCCTTGATTTCCATCAAATAGTGATCAGCTTGAGTTAGTTAGAGCATCAAACAATCTACATCAAATAAAAGAGTGCACGATTCCTCACCCTCCAAGCACCACCCACACTTTCGAATTTTCAACAATCGCAACCGAGAAGGAGAGAGAGAAAGCTTGAGAGTTAAAAAAAAGGAAAACAATGTCAATGTGCTCCTCTGTATCAACTCCACGAACTTTGTCCCCCTTCTCCAAATCTAAACCCTTTAATGGTGACAACAGACCCGTGACCGTCACCGTGAGCTGTCGCATACAAGCCTCTGCTGATGTTCTAGACTTTCTCTCTGCAAATTGGTATGCAACTACTCTTTAATTCTTTATGTATGCATGTATATGTATATGTATATGTATAATACGTTCGCTTATTGAGTATATAAACTTATATTCGCTTAAACATGTGTTTTATCCGATTACGGCCTGCAAGCTAAATTTGGTAGATATTATGGTGTTAATATATGTAATTTTGTTTTGGGGGCTGTTATTTGCGCGTCTGTTGGGTACTTGGATTATTGAGATACAGGGAAACGAATGAAGAATATGGACTGAGAAGTGAAAATGATTGAAAATTAGATAGCTATCTGTGTTAGTTTCATTTAATCCTGTTTCTAGTGTAAACAGGACAACTATGGAACCTAAACTTTAAAATATTCAATTTTTGATTATTTGATATCCAAGTACTAAACAATACTCATCTATGTACTAACACTTCGTTTTGTCTAAATAAATTACATACTTTTTGTTTGTGTTTGGTTTACTAATAAAGTGAACCAAACAAATACGGGTTAAAAGTTCAACCCGTATTCATTTTAGTGGGCCAATTTCATTTTAGGCACGTAACGAATCAAAAACAAATACGGGTTAAAAGTTTAACCTTTCTTTATTAAAGTGTGTTTGATTCATTCTATCAGATTTAATTGAGATCAATGCATATATGAGAATCTAGATGACTATAAATGATATACTGGGTATTTACGATCACTACGTTTGGTTTAGATAAAACATGTATTGTATATATGTTATCAATGAACTTTTCAATAATTATCAGTGAAGTTTTCTCAAATCTAAGTATAAATTCTTGGTGCAAAAAGCTTTTGTGTCTCCGATTTTGGGTTTTCAAATTTACTTATTAATTGTTTTTAGTTTTTATTTTAGATTTTTCAGATTACACCTATTTGAGTGACATACTTTGGTTGCTCATAACTCCCAATCTAGTCGCAATATTTAAGTGATTAATGATTCAAATGAAAGTTGAGATGACAAACTATCGAAAGCATCTATAATTTGATTGTCGGAATCAGTTGCCAAAAAAATGGTTTTCCGGCATTTATTTGACACTATAGAGAGAGAACAGGAAATTGTGAGAGATAAGTTCTACAAGATATGTATAGTCCACCTTGTAGCCATGCACATGCACCTTATACAATCTAAGCCTCATTGTAGGCCATTAGACTCAAACATGTTAACTTTCCAACGTATTTTATTGAATATGTTTTTTTTTTGTCAACAAATTTGTATTTTTAAAGTTTTTTTTAAAAAATATTTTTGAAGCATTTGAGACAATATCTAATTTATTTATTTATCTGCAACTCGTGTATTCCCAAAATTGATTGCTTGTTAGATGTCTCCCCATCCAATCCTTAAAAATAGCTTTCCAGTTTGACATGTTATGTTCAACCACAGGCCACATACAAAGAATTTTAAAGCTACATTTTAAAAAAAAATAATTAATTTCTTCAAAAATTGTATCTTATAAATGACACAATGATAACTCCTAAAACAGTTTTGGAGTCAAACTCCTCAGACTTGATGATGGCCTCATGTACCTAAAGCATGGAGATACCGTCTCTAATGGCAAACTTGTACACTTTAGGGGGTGCGAAAGTAACATTCATACACTCAAGGACACGAAAATAGCCTGCAAATCTAAGGATATGGGGTAGCACCATTAATGAAGCTCATTTTTGAAATTTTCGAGAAAAATAAGTCTCCAGTTACATATAAAGAAGGGTCTCCAACACCATGAGGACAAGTTTTCATAATCAGAATCACTTCGACTCTTTTTTCCTCTTCGTTATTTCTATAGTCTTTCTTTTCACTTCATTTCAATACATTTACAAACTTTATTATCAGATGGTTTTTCTTGGAGAGCCAAACTCCAAGTGACTTTCTTTGCAAAAGTTTGTGTACCAAGCGAGCATGAATACAGGAGCATGGCCAGTACCAACACCCAATTCAACAATAGTACTTGGCATCAACAGTATGCATTCTAACCTCAAAATTTTGAACCACCTCTTACCACACTAAACATTTGGTTTGGTTATGCCTTAGTCGGCCTTTTTAAATGTTGGGATTGAACAATTTAAGACCTGTCAATCACACGAATAATAAACAAAAAGAAAATAATAAGACACAATATACCCCATAATAGGGCTACGTTATGCCAAAAGTTTCACTATAATCAACCTCCCAAATCTCTCGTTACAATGTGTGCTCAGTACATAAAGAGTATTTATAAGCAACTTAAGACACTCTAATTAGGGTTTCCACCCTGCTACAAAACTACGGCTATTCATAGGCCCAAACCCAAACCGCCAAGCAAAAAACCAAACCCAAAACGTGTACGAGTGTAATACCCGTTTTTTAAAGTATGGGTAAATAAGTAAGTTGATTAATATGACATGGAATTAAAATAATATATATATATACATCTTAAAAAAATGGATGCGTGATGGTGTAGTTACAAAGAAAAAGAATAAAAAAAGGAAAAAAAAAAAGGAAGCGGGAAAAAAAAACACAACGTGAACAACACCTGGAGTCTAGGTGTTGTCAGAATGTTACAAACTTGTTGCATGTAAAATAACAGGGTAGGAGAAACGGTGAGGGATATATATACACACACACTTTTTACTTTATTTTAATTATTCTTACCAAATTCTGTTTGGTTCTCTTTTTTCTTCAATTCAAATTTCTCTTTTCTTTAAACACTTGGGGACTAAAAAAAATGTTGAAAGGGTAAAATTTTGAAGAGGTTTACGAGGGAATTTTAAAGAGAGTCAAGGAAAGCTCTAAGAAAAACAAAATGTAATAATATGAAGTTGATTTTTTGAAATTTATCATACATGAAATTTCTCAGAATTAAATATGGGAATTTTTAAAGGGTATGAATTATAGAAGAATTGAATAATAAATTAAAATTTTTAATATAAATATTATGTCAGGTGTTGACAATCAGCAATCGGGGAAAATTGCTGAGAAGAGCAGAAATGCAAGAAGGTGATCTACGGATAGCTCTAAATGCTACGTGATGAGTTAGATTTACTTTTAATAATCAAGATAAAATATGAAATATACAGTGATGATATTTGAATTATTAACCTATGATTTGATGATAGATGAAAGTTGGTTGAGAGGTATGATAGGAATAATTGATATGTTAGAAATTTATTATATGAGAAATAATATTATTTAAATAATGAGTTGATTAAATATATAATGAAGGATAAATGAAATTCTTGACAAGCTAAGATTGATAATTTGATATGATATATGAGGAAAAAATTTAATGAATATGATCAATTAATAATTTTGAGAAAAAACTGGATAGCTAAATTGAATGTCTGAATGTATGCTTATTTTTATATTATTGTTCATATGCATATTCCATATCATTGTTCATATGCATATGCATGAAATAAAAGAATCAGGAGGGGGTTGGTCTAGATGAAAACCGTGACAGCCGGTATATGCTGGAAATAAATGAAAACCATGGCAGCCAGTATATGCTGTGAATAAATAGAAACCGTGACAGTTGGTATGTGCTAGAGATAAATGAAAACCGTGACAGCCGGTATATGCTGAAAATAAAAGAACCGGGAGGACAGCCGGTCTAAATGAAAACCGTGACAGTCGATATATACTGGAAATACCGGGAAAGCAACTGGTCTAAGATAAAAACACGTCGACATGTGGAAAGACGTTCCTCAATAATAATAACATTTAAATTCACGCATTGCACTTGCTTTAAATATTTATTGTTATTGCTTAAGATGCTAAAGTGCTATTTATGATTGTAAATTTATTTATAAATGAATGAGTCTCACATAAAGACAAATATGCTGAGAAAGAAATATGAAAATATAATATGATGAGAATTATCTGGATGATTGATTATATACTGTGAATCTCATAACGAGGTAATTATGGGATATAATTTATAGTCTCAAGGTGATTAAATATATGAGAATAAGAGATTGTTAAATGATGGGGATTATAATATGAGTAGTGATAATAGAATGCTATTATCAAAGTATATGAGATATAGACGAATGAATATTGGAAGACTATTTATACAAATTGAATACTTCTAGTAAATTTAATTCACTAGGCTTGTGAAGCTCACTCCTCATTGTTAAATAATTTCAAGTAGTAGGTAGGACATGTAGATTGGCGAGCTGATGTTCAGACTGAGTCATTATCTGTAAGCTACGTGGTCCACATCCTCAGACTAATGAAAAAAAATATTTGTAAATATTCATGCATAATATGTTGTATATAATGTGTCAGTTGGAATTTTAATAATGTAACTCCCTTGTTGAGGGTTGATGATTTATGTATGTAGATAATTTAGTTGATGTTTTTTTTATTATGTGTCATGCTGGAATTTCAAAATGTGACGACACTGTCTCGAGGATGGCCAACTCGGGATGGGTCGTTACAACAGGGCCTGAAATTTTCGGGAGTACTGCCCCCTACCCCCGCTCGTTCACCAGGAGCGGGACCCCATGGTCATCGGGAGTTCTACAGATCTGGACCCGTGAAGTATGCACCAATTCTAACAGGGATTAGGCCCCAAATTCGAATGATGAGTAGAAGTCTGACTAAAATTGAGAAGTTTTTATCAAAGGGAGACAAACCCAACCCAAGGATTTGAAGCTTGACTAGTGTTGAGATTTGTTGGCTCATAATTTTTTGTGTAAGGCCTTAAACAACTTAGTCTGAAGAACAAGATTCTTGACATGGATTCCAAAACACTTAATTAAGTATAGTTGGTGTGGATACAAATGCGTCTTGGTGTGAAAACCAATATATCTTGGTAACCAATACTTAATTAAGTATTTTGACTACACATTAAAGTTCTAGACTTGGTAGGCAAATTATTAAAGACTACAAATATGAATATCAAGAGGAGTAGTACTTCACCCTATCCCTTGAGCAGAAATAGTTGGTCCAGATGTAAAGAGTAGCAAACAAAATCACCAATATAACTTGTAAAATTGAGTTTTATAAGGATCCAATGATCGAGTGAACATTGAGTGTATTGGGGTTTTGGATTGTGAGATTGGAGAGAGTTTTCATCAATGAGTTTTTTTTATATTATTTTTACTATTATAATTACATTGTTATTGATTGGTTTATCATATTCTCAACATTAAATATCTTTCCATAATAACAACACAGCAACGCTAAATATAAGAAAAAAACAATAGCGATAAAGGACAAAAAAGGAAAAATTGAATTACTTAACTGATGGTACAATGTTAACTGATGATAATTAAGTTAACAAGATTTTAAGTAATTGATGTCACTGCTCTCCAATCAAACATTTGACTTTCTACCCACAAGTTTGGTATGTCCGTGAAAGATATAGCAACTGCACATATGATAGTGCCCCTTTCTTCAAACTTTTGAGGGTTACATTTGCATATTAAAATAGTATGCTCCAATGGTGAATAAACTAGGGTGATTTGAGTCACGTAAATGAAACATTTTTAATTGATCAAAATGATTAAAAAAATTAAATTAATTCGATTAAAACAATTAAAAAAATTTAACCGAAAAAAATCAATTAACATTTGCTACAGATGGAACCACCATATGCATACCCCTACAAACATATTGAGAAAGTAAATGAAACAAAATTTTTCTCAAATCCTTAGAGGCTAGACTCGAGCTATGCTAATGTTAGACTTGAACTTTTGAAGCCCATCACGTGGGGTTATCAATCACTCGAAGACCCAAAAAGTAATGGAAAATGAGAAAAATATAATTAATTATTGCGTCTGCCGGGAGTCGAACCCGGATCTATTGCTTGGAAGGCAATTATCCTAACCGTTGGACTACAAACGCTTGCTGTCTAATTCATCATATAGCTTAAAATATGAACTGAAATGAACAAAGTTGTTTATTTTTTGTCCGTGGCCTCAAATATTTTGAAGAGAGTATTGTGTTTGAGATGAAAATTATATATATATATATATATATATATATAGTCCAAATTAAAATTCACATAAATCCTAACGCACGTTGAGGACATTGATCCATAAATGGCTTGCACATTCCATTCATAATTTTTTTGTCATAAACAGATGGATTATTCTTACATTAATTAGTCAGTGAAATTTGTAGTTGCTGTTAGCACATCATGCAAATTAAGTAACAAGAGTCTATATATATGTATGTATAGCTTAGGGAATTAAATGAATGATGCTTAAATTGCTTATTTTATGTACATGGCAGTTAGCATCATGGAATCATGTGTTCTGGTAATAGGAATATGCTCAAATTATATTGGGTAAATTATACAGATCTCCCTTGAGGTAATGTATATTGTAAGTACTTCCCTTGCATTTAATAAACCTTCATTTACACTCCATGATAAGAAAGATTAAATTGATTTTATGGATGTATGGTTGGAGAGATTTTAATATTGTCGAACCACTATAAATTGTATAGATCATATGCTAATAATATTTATACTAAAGGTCACTCCTATACTATGCCTCTTTTATTTAATGGAACAAATTATAATTTTTTAAAAAAATAGAATAAAAATCTTTGTTGAATGTCAAGATTATAATTTCTGGAGAATCGTTGAATAATAACCTAGGATTCCAGTAAAAAGAGTCATAGTAGGTGAAGTAGTAGCTACATTGCCTAAACTAAAATCTGAATTTTACGATGCTGATTGTAGGATGATGTCTTTAAATAGTAGAGCTACTGGTATTCTTCATTGTGTTGTAGACATTAACAAATACAACAAAATTTTAGCATATGATTCGACTAAAGAAATATGGGACAAACTTCAAGTTACATATGAAGATAAATAAAAAATATTATATGTTAGTGTCCGAGTATGAAGCTTTTAAGATGTTGCCCACTGAATCCATTTCCAAAATGTACTTTCAATTCACTAATATTATTAATGATTTAAATATTCTTGGTAGGAATATTGAGGAGTTTGAGTTGACAAAGAAGATTATTTGATCCTTACCACCAAATTAAAAATCTAAGAAGACGACCATTATTGAAGCCAAAGACATCGACAAGTTTGACGTCGAAACTCTTCTTGGCTCATAATTGACTCATGAGATGGAGGTAGTAAACGTTAAAGTTGTTGAGGATGAAAAGAAGAAGAAGGTTATTGCCCTCAAAGCTACCTCGAGCAAGCAAGTAGAAAAAGAAGAAAAAAAAAAATGAAAGTAATAAAGAAAATGGAGAGATAGCTCTCATCACAAAGAGGTTTTACAAATTCTTGAAGAAAAGCAAAAAGCCTTCACAAATGATAACACAACCAAAAGGGAACCTACTGTGTGCTTTGGTTGCAAGAAACCTGAGCACATCAAGGCGGATTATCCTACAACAAAGAAACCTTACAAGAACTTCAAGAATAAAGCCCTGGTTGCTACCATTTGGAGTGAGGATGAGGAGGACATCTCGGATAGTGAGATTAACTACGAAGAGATTGCCAATCTTTGCTTGATGGCAATTAATGATGAAGATAAGGTAACAAATTCTTCTCGTAGCATTGATAATGAAAATAACAATGATGAAATGATTGATGAAATAAACGAATTACATGAGGAATTAAAGAAATTTGATGCTAGGGATGTTACTTTTAAGAAGATAGTTTCATTTCTCACTTAAGAGATGGAAGCTCTAAAAGAACAAAAAGAAAATCTTTCTTTAAAGCATAACAACTCATCACAAGATTTTTTGAAAAATGAAAATGTTGATTTGAAAAAGAAAATAATTGAGTTGAATAACACTATATCTAGACTTGTATGTGGAAAAGAAAAGCTAGATGAAGATTTAGTTTGTCAAAGAATGAGTGGAGAAAATCCGATTTAGGTTATTCTCCATTGGGCAAGCAAAAATCAAATGAAACTATATTTGTGAAAGTAACATGTGTGGATGAACCATCCACCTCCAAGGCTCCTAGTAATGCTAATAATATTCCTTTGAAAAATGCTAGGAAGTCTTAGAATTCAAATGTCAATTCCTATGGTAGAAATTTACATGTTAATACTAAGAATATACAACCAAGAAATATTTACCTCATATGTATGCTCATCCTAGAAATGCAAGCACTAGATATGATCGTTCTAGAAATTCATATGCTAGGAATGCACATCCTAAAAATAACTATCATTCTCATCCTAAAAACAACATGTATGCTCATAACTCTTATAATGCAAGAAACATGTATTCTAGGTATGCTAAATATTTTTATCCAATAAAGATAAATTTGCATATTCTAGATATCCTAGAACTTTTTATGATTATCAATCTAGAATCATACATCATCCACATTTATATGATTATGTAGCATCTTATAAGAATAAAAAAGTATGGGTTCTTAAAGGATCTGTATTTTCAAGGACTAACCCGAAAGGACTCAAGAAATTTTGGGTACCTAAAAGCTCAATTGCACATCCTTATATGATATATGTATGCCTCCACACAAAGATAGAAGATGACTATTGGTATCTTGATAATGGATGTTTAAGGCACACGATCGGTGATCAAAGTGTCTTTAAGGCCCTTTTCTATACTTCAAAGTCTTTGACCAATAGATTGTGCCTCAAGATGGACCTATACTCTCTAAAGATGGAAGAAATTACAAGTCTCCATGATCACTTGAATGAATTTAACAAGTTAGTGTCTCAATTGTTGAATACATAAGAAATATTAAAGGATGGTGAGAAGACATTGCTCTTGTTATCATCTTTACCAAAATCTTACAAATCATTAATGCAAACATTGTTGGTTGGCAAGTCGACATTGAGCTTAGATGATGTGATCGCACTCTTACGTGAGAATGAAAGGTTGATGGGAAATGAAAGGTTGATGGGAAATGATAGGTTTGTCTAGTGGTAGTCAAGCACTTGTTGTTGAAATGTCTAATCGAAGGAGGAACCAATGAAGAATGAGTAGTGGCTCAAGGTGGAGATCCAAATCTAGGCCTAGATATGACAGTAACAATGAGTGTTTCTATTGTGGAGAGATATGACACATACAATATTATTGTATGGCAATGAATGATGATTTAAATGAATTGAGAATGATGAGTGGGAAGAAAAGTCATGATTGTAATAATAGTGCAAATGCTAATATCACAGAGGAAAATGATGAATATGTCCTAACTATTGAGCACATTAAAGAAAAATTTTATTAGAGTAATATGGTGCTACTTGATTTAGTGCCCTCTATTCACATATTCAATAAGAAGAAGTACTTTGATTGTATGAAGGGAACCTACTCATATCAAAGTTTCATATCAAAATTGCTACCACATAAGGGAAACACAAAGCAATTGATGGTAAATGAAGCTTAAGGTTGAATCTCCATGATGGAAACGTGAAGACACTTAAGAAGGTAAATTTTGCTTCCTCTCTTACTAAAAATATTATCTCTTTAGGGGAGGTTGATAAGACGTGATACACATGGATTGCGAGCAATGGAGAGCTGCAAGTTCTTACTGGATCAAATGTAGTGTTGAAGGCTACTATGAACAAGAAGGGCTTGTATGTGCTGGATGAGAATATTTTGCTTGAAAAATTAGGTTGAAGAGATATGGAAGGATCAAGAGGAATTATCACACCAACCAAGAAAAAAGTTAGATTTGTAGATGATGTGTGGAGAATTTGAGCCAAGGTGGAGATTTGTTAGGATTTTGGCTCAAATCTTCACAAGAAAAAATTCTAATTGGTTTGAGAAAAGTAGTTTCTTGTTTTATAGTTGGTTGTTCTAGTAGTAGTACTAGTTTCCTATTAGATTGTTCCTTGTACAAGCAGTAATAGTAGCCTACTATGATGTTGTTGTTCTTTTCCTAATAGTATTAGGAAATTATTCTCTATATAAAGGATGTCCTAGAGAAGATTTGAGTCACATTCATAATTCCAATTTTAGAACTAGAGCTAGGTGGAGAAATTTGGTTGTATCAGGGATTTTGGGTTATGAAGTTGTCAGGTAATAATTTTGTTTTTCCTAAAGTTGTTGTTAAGAATTAATAAAATTGTGAGTTTGCTGGTTGTAGAGGTAAAGAGGTTGTCGAACCACATTAAATTGTTGTGCCTAATATTTGTTTGTTTAATTACCTATTTAATTATTGTAAATTTAAGTAGGTGGATTTTAAAGGTAAAATCTCAACACATCAAAACAACTTATATTTAGCTATGCAAATATTTTTTCACCATTTCAACAAATATACAACAATCTTATATATAAATAACCCGTGCGAAGCACGGGCTATCCATTAGTTTTAGAGTATATACACTAAATAAATTATCCAATATCCATATTGCTAATTCGTTTCAATTTTTTTTTAATATTTAACTATTTTCTAGTTTATGCACATCATTTAATACTATTTTTCCTTCTTGGTCTATAGTGTGGTAAGAAAAAAAAACAATAATATAAAAAGTGTATAAAATTATATAATAATATCAAAGGTATTTAAGTAAAATTTAGAAAAATTATATTTTTAGTTGATTTGAATAAAAAAAATCTTTCAATTCACACATTAAATAAGATTTTATCAAACATAAAAATTCATTTGAATTCGTTTATAAATAAATTTAGTTTCAATTAATTTAACTTCATTTGAAATAAAATGTGATTTTGTTTGTAAAATGAAATGTACACATTTATAAATAAATTTTAATTTTAATTAATTTAAATGTTAGTTTTACAACGTTTTTCCTTTCAAATTGTTTTAGAAAAAAGAAAAGTGTGTTCTTGACATTAACATATACCAGTTTCCCTCGATTTCTTAGCGTTTGATATTCCTTGATTTCCATCAAACAATGATCGGCTTGAGTTAGTTAGAGCATCAAACAATCTACATCAAATAAAAGAGTGCACGATTCCTTACCCTCCAAGCACCACCCACACTTTCGAATTTTTGACAATCGCAACCGAGAAGGAGAGAGAGAAAGCTTGAGAGTTAAAAAAAGAGGAAAACGATGTTGCTGTGCTCCTCTGTATCAACTCCACAAACTCTGTCTCCCTTCTCCATATCTAAACCCTTTAATGGTGACAATAGACCCGTGACCGTACCCGTGAGCTGTCATATACGAGCTTCTGCTGATGTTCCAAACTTTCTCTTTGCAAATTGGTATGCAACTACTTTTTAATTCTTTATGTATGCATGTATATGTATATGTATATGTATAATACGTTCGCTTATTGAGTATATAAACTTATATTCGCTTAAACGTATGTGTTTTATCCGATTTCGGCTTTCAAGCTAAATTTGGTAGATATTATGGTGTTAATATATGTAATTTTGTTTTGAGGGCTGTTATTTGCTCGTCTATTGGGTACTTGGATTGCTGAGATACAGCGAAACGAATGAAGAATATGGACTGAGAAGTGAAAATGATTGAAACTTAGATAGCTATCTGTGTTAGTTTCATTTAATCCTGTTTCTAGTGTAAACAGGACGACTATGGAACCTAAACTTTAAAATATTCAATTATTGATTATTTGATATCCAAGTACTAAACAATACTCATCTATGTACTAACACTTCGTTTTGTTTAAATAAATTACATACTTTTTGTTTGTGTTTGGTTTACTAATAAAGTGAAGAATTCATTTATAAACAAAGTGACACATGTTTGGTTTACTATAAAAAAGTGTAGATTTCGTTTACAAATGAATTCTAGTAGAAATGTAGAATTTATTTAGTTATAACCAAATTCTATCAAAATTGATAGAACTTGCAAATGAACTCTACATATGAGCTTTTATAAAAATGAATTCAAACTATAGAATTCATTTGAGTTCTATAGGTTGTTGTATTTGGTTTGTTAATAAAGTGTGAAATTCATTTACAAATGAATTGATTATATGTCTGATTTGTTAATATAGGATGGAATTCATTTACGAATGAATTCTAGTTTCAATCCATTTGAAAATGAACTGAATTCTATACTTGAGTTCATACCAAACGGAGTGCAACACTAGAATTCATTTTCAAATGAAATGAAACTAGAATTTATCTGCAAATGAATTTTCATGTTTGATGTTTGTAGAATTGAAATGAACTCTGTGTTTGGGATCAACTAAGAATTCAATTCGTTTTTTAAATTTTACTTTATACCCTTAATTACATCACGTTTTAATTCATTTAACATATAAATTTTAATTTTATTGATTTTATTCAACAAAATTAATACTATTTACTTTTTCAATTCACAAGATGAATTTATAATCCAAAAATAGAATATGATTTTTTTTGTTGGATGAAATCTAGAAATTAAATGTTAATTTAACCCTTTTAAAAAATGTTAGTTTTACTTTAGTGTACATCAATTTGAATATAGTAACATATTCATTTTATTTTTATAACCTATTCTTTCACATTTTTTTATATTTTATTCTAGAATAATAAAGGAACCAAAAGTTTAGTGTTCCTAACTAAATAAATGAATTTTAGTTTCAATTCATTAGAAAATGATATGTGAATTCATTTACAAATGAATCATAATTTTAATTCATTTGGAAATGAATTGATTTACATACTTGATTTCGTAGCAAACTGAATGTAAATTAGGCATTTCACATTTAATATAGCTTAGGCTAGTGAATAATGTCAATGGTCTGTTATTGTATTGGGTGTGCTTAATATTGGTTTTGTGGTTTTGTTTCATGTTAGATAGCCAGATTCATCATTACACATATGAAACCAAATTAGTTTCTCTAGTACTGATTAGGGTAGCTTTTGTATTGCAGGCTTGAATCTCGTAGGAAGAGACCTTTCGGCCCAATATTAAATGTAACTTATTCACTAAGCAAGTGAGCACCATATGTTTACTATTGTTCAATTGTAGTGCATAATCTAACTTTCAACTCTTCTTATAGTTTAGTGCGGAAGAAGTTGTTCAGCATGCGTCAAGATTATGGAATTGAGGTCATGTACAGGGTAATTTCTAATCGCAGATTCTGGTGCTCTTTTTAATATTTTTCTGTTTATTTTACACATTCGAAGGCAAAAAAAAAAAAAATTTGAAGTTGTGTTTTTTCCCCTTTTCCTTTTATGTTGCAGTTTGCTGGATTTGATCCTTTTGAGAGGTCTACCTATTCCGGGCTCTTCTTTGATTTGGGACAGGTCAGTCAATTTAAAGTTCTTGAATATAACATTTGGCATTGTATTTACTTATTCCATTTCTTGCCTTATGGATTTGCTGCTTTATTATCAGCACAGTTTGAAAAGTTTAGGCGGATTTTTCACCATTCTACATATCGAGTATTACTTGGTCACAAGGACAGAAAGATAGGTATGAATTGCTTATAGTTAGCAGGTGTATAATTTACCATTCATTGGCCTAACACTTCTGCCATCAACTGTCCCCCATCTTCCTCTAATCAGAAGTTGTGTGTTTATGAACTGCAAAACAGATTCAAGTAGCGGGTTTGGCTCCAGGGAACTCGCCTGGAGGAAGAAGAGATATTTGAATTTACAATAGTTCAGGTTGGGTCAGTACACATTTTTTTTCTTTTTATGGATTGTTTATGAGAACATCCCATCTGAGACTTCTAAGCCAAACTCTTGTCAAGACACCTTCTAAAACTCCTATTTAATGAAGATTTTTCTGGTTATCATATACATATTCTATGTCCTATCTAGGAGGCCTTTTAACTTTTTCTCTTTGCATAAAATACAAAGTAATAGAGAATATATGGCTTCATGATGGTTTCAGTCATCTTTATGAACCCAATGTTGAGAATCAATGTCAATGTTAGGCCTAGCTGCTGGCTTAGAGTGGGAACAAAGCAGGCCCAGCTTCAAAACCAATCTCCATTTCCTCCACCACATAATGTCCATGTTGAGAATCAATATTAGCCCACCATAAGTAATTCCCAACCCAATTTAAGTCCAGTAATATTGTTCAAGCCCATAGCTAGTTTGATGATGTAATTGCTTACAATTACAAAGTGGGGCAAAGTTAGGTATGTTGCTATTGGTGAGGTTGTGTCGAAGACAACATAATGAGGTGCTTAATGGGTGGTGTGGAAGACAACATAATTAGATGCTTAATGGGTTGTGTGGAAGACAACATAATTAGGTGCTTAATGCGTTTGTATGGTAGTAAATAAATTTAGTTTAATTATATGTGTGGTGTAGATTTCATTTGGTTTGCTATAAATACTCAAGTCCTCAAGCCTTGTAATTCATCCAGAAGAAAAACAAAGCTAAGTGCTAAATAAGAAAAGCTTTGCTAATTGGTGTTTTGTGAGTTCTCTTTAGAGTGTTTTATTTTCTTCTTCCTAAAAATAGTTAGAGTTTTGTACTCTACTTATTCAACAATTGGTATCAGAGCGGGACGGTCGGTACCGATATTTTTTGGAGTGAGTTTTCTTGAGTCGTGAGAATTTTGTATTCTACAAGTTTGTATCTTGAAGTCAAACTTGCTCGGTACTATCAAAATTTTACCGACACGATGGGTGATCTTCAAGTTTTTGGAGGGATCAAGAAACTCAACAACCAAAATTACAACACGTGGGCAACTTGTATAGAGTCTTACCTTCAAGGTCAAGACCTTTGAGAGGTTGTCGGTGGTGGT